>LTAE01006528.1:0-25123 GCA_001647135.1 Pontederia paniculata
ATAATTTCAATTTTTAATCTTTAAAATTATTATTTTTTTAAAAAACAATATATTGGTACAAATAAATGATAATAGTAACCATTATATATTGTAGGAAATAGATAATATTATATGGATATATGTATATATTATTATTATTATTATTATTATTAAAATCAAAAATAAATTCATGAGATTGTGATAAGTGTCATTTTGTTATAATGTCATGTCATCCATATAAATAAAAGTAATAATTATCATATAAATATTGATTTAATAAAAATAAAATATGAGTTTAGCTTAATTTATAATTACGTCACTTAAAATTTTTATATTACAATTCTTATTCTTTTACAATTTAATAATTTTAAAAATATTTATTTAAAAAATAAAAATATGAATAATCTTATGCGGTTAATATGAGAATGCAAATTATTTGCGTTATGATACGATGCTATACGGAGACATAAATTATTTTGTGTTGTAAATTTTTTATCTTAATAAATTATTATAAATTGAAATGCAAATAAATTAGATCTCTTTATTGCTTACAAAAATAGGATGCAATTAAATGAGTGTTACTATATAGGGATGCAATTTTATTAATGTTGCTACATTTTGGCTTAAGTTGTTTTCACTATAATTTATTGTGACACAATATTAAAAAAAAATACAAAATTTATGACGCATTTCAAATAGTGTTGCTATATTATTAAATTTGGAGACGCAACATCGAAGTGTGGTTATGATATGAACTAATATAAAGACGCTTAAATTATTGTGTCTTAATTTTTAAAAATTAAGACGCGAATTATAGTGGCGTCCTTAATATTATATAATAATTGGGACGCTATAAACAAGCGTCTCAAAAATTGAACGCTTTATATAAAAAGACAACGCTATGTATTGCGTCCTTAAAGATGCGTCCTTAGATGATCATTTTATTGTAGTGTAACCAAATTAATGACTTTTGAAATCTTAGGCTACTAACACTAGTCAAACCCCCTCACCACTATAATAAAATTTTAATTGCAATTGCATTTATCTCTTTTAAAATTGAATTTAAAAGTTTATATTGGATTTTCCAAATAAAATGATCATAAATTCACTAACTTGGTCAAAATATGTCGACTTTGTGTCCTTTTACCTTTTATGTTGAATATATCAACTATTTTTTAATTTTTTTATTACATTAAAGTGACAAAAGAAATATCTTATTTTTTTCTTAATATTTTTCTGATCTCATGATTTTGTCAAAGTAAATGATAAATCACAAAGAGAGCAATTTTTTTAATAAATATAAAATTTAAGGGATTGTTTAGTGCATTCTCACTTATGAATAATTTGGATAATCATTATGAAATAAATTATTACTTATCAAATTATCAGTAACATCAAAATACAATATTTAGTAAATATTAACAATGCGAATTATAGTCAATTTGTTTTAAAAATATTAAAAATCCAAAAGTTATTTTTATACTTTAATGACATATTACTATAAATAAACAAAAGACGAAAAGTGAGCATGAATAAACATACGATAAATTATATTACTAGTTGTTCATACATTATTCCAAAGAAATTTTTAAGAAATAAATTTGAACAATATTATTTGGTTTACAAAATACAATTTTTTTGATAGTTTCATTGGATAATTTTTTTTGGAGAACATCCTACTGATAATTGACATTTCTTACTAACGCAACATGTATTATTAGTGATAATTCATATTGGTTAAAGTTAAAATTATAAAATAATGTATTGCAACCAAGTGATAAACTAAAAAGCCCTGTTTAAGACAAGAATAAAGGAAATGAGAACTAACAAGAATATTATTTTTTTATTTTTCTGAAAAGAATAAGAGTGAATTATTGTGATGATGTTCTAGTGATGTATTTGCACGATTAGTTAGTATTGTAATAATTAAAGTTTAATAGTGTTTGATTGAAGTGAGAAAAAAATAAATTCAATTTTAATATGTTTTTTATTAAGTATAATGATAAATGTATAACAATTATTAATTACAATTAATTAATTAATTTATAATTATTGAATTAAATAATGATATAGACTATTAGTACTAATCTAATTATACAAATTAACATATAATTATTGCTTTTATTTTGTTTATAATAAAATAGTAATTACTTAATAATTATAATATTATAATAATTAATTAATACTTGCAAAGATTAGTTAATATTTGTTGGCATTCTATTTTTAATAATATATTATTACTTGCTTAATTATAATTAATTATATAATTATTAAGATAAAATAATTTAATAAAGCAAGTTAAAAATTGGTGTCACAAAAAAATAGATAGTGTTTGATTAAGAGAATTTTTAATATTTTATTATATATTTTATTAGATATAATTAGGGATTTATAGAATGTGTTAATTATATTTCATTAATATAATTCCAATTATTGAATTAAATAATGATAAAAACTATTAATCATACAAACTAACATACAATTAGTCTTTGTTTTATTTATAATTAAATACTAAATACTAAATAATTATGATATTATAGTAATTAATTAATACTTGCAAAGACTAATTAATATTTATCGTCATTTTATTTATAATAATATCACATAATAATTAATTTAATATTAGTCATTAATGTTTATGAAATTATATTTATTTATTATTCATCTATAATGTCTCACTTTTGTGCATAATTTATAAAATACTAAAAATTTAAATAATTATAATTATGGAAACCAAATAATTATAATTATTGTGCAAAATTAGTGGCAAAACAATGTTCTTGCCATTAACAAGAACATTTTATTCTTGTGTCAAGAACTAAAATAAGTGATTTCATTAATTTCAAAATTATTTTATAATTTAATAAAATTAAATTATTTTTAAAATGTTTAGATGAAAAAGTTAGAATAAAAAATTATTCTCCTCTAATTGAGGGTGCATTTGGTCAAGCTGCACCTCAAAGCTTGGTTTAAATAATATTACTTTGGTGTGCTTTGGGGTATAGTAAAATGTTGAGATGTGTTTGATAATATTGTGAGATTATTGCTTTAATGAAAGCAGAACTTTTTTTTATTATTTGTGTGTTTGACAAAAAAAATATAATTATTTTCTTTTAAAAATTATTGTTGTTGATAATCATTTTTGTACTTTTTACCACAATTGAAAAGTTCTCCTTTTTCTTTACAACATCAAACAATAGCTGTGTCTGGTGTTGCTGTGAGTAAGTAGCTTTCTCTACATCATCATTTGCTTTTTGTCAGTTCTTTGTTTGGTGAAAAAATTAAAGCTGTTTTTTTCTTGAAAATAACTGTAATCTATGGCTATTTTTGTAAAAAAAAATAAAATTATCCTTTCTCCCATAGCATCCAACAACCAGCTTTATTAAGAGCAAATTTTCTCAATCAACTTTAACAACCTTTTATGTGAAGTTAGCTTTAGTAAAAAGCTTTATCAAATGCAGCTTTTTGGGCTGCATTTGATGTTGCTTTGCAACACCTATTTTGAATAAAGTACGATATGTTTTCTCTTATTTTTGTGTTTGGTAAAAATAACTTTACTTACTTTTTGTAAAAAAAATTGTTGCATTTAAAAGTGAATTATGTGACTTTCTGCACATCTCCAAAATCTTTTTGCAGTTGAAAGTTTTTCATAACCGTATTTGTTTAAAGCAAGATATAAAAAAAAACACATCCGATATAAAGAAAAATACATAATTTATTTTGAGTTGCAGCTATTTTCTTTTTATAAAAATAACAAAAGAAATATCAAGTTGTGCTTTTGTTAAAAGCACTGCGTTTGGGAGATCTCCAAGTTTGCCAAAAAAAAAACTCGAGTGCTTTGAATCTCAGCTCTTTGAGTCACAGATGAGTCATGCTGCTTTTAAAAAAAAGCAACAAAAATAACTTTTTTTTCGTCGAATATGTGAATAAAAGCACTCCAAAAAAACTTTCACCAAACAAACTAATATTAAAAAGTAAGTCATACTTCACTCAAAAAAGCTCTCTTTAAACTCACAGTCTATTTCACTAATGTCAAACGCAGTCTCAGAATAAATCTTAGATTAAGGTCTTATTTCTCATATTTGAACCAAACACCTATTTTTTTGTGTTTGGCGGCCCCACAACATTAAATGTCTCAAGAATAAAAAAGTAAAGACTATCTATTCTTTCTCTCTCATAGATTAAGATTATTTTCATTGGAGTAAAGAAAATGGACTAAGCGATGAATTAAAAAAGATTTAATCTATCTACAGTGCATTTGAACCAAACGGCCCCGTCCGCACTGGGGTCGTCTCCAAATGACGCGCGCGACAGCGTCGATACATCCCTCGCTCAGCGCTCTGGTGAAGCCGTTCTGTCCCACTCACCGCCACGCCGCATCCACCTCCTCCTCCTGCTCCGGCGCTGCCGCGACCACCATCGCTGCCGCCGCCCAGCCTGGCACTTCTACGCGTTCGCCGGCGACTCGATCCCACAGAACTACTCCTAAAATGGAGCGCCTCCGACCTCAACATGCGCCAACTCCTCCAACTCCACGGCCGCGTCGTCGTCTCCCCGCCGCCTCTTACCCCGCCGCCTCTTGACCCCAACCTCGTCGCCGTCAAACTCATCTCCGCTTGCACCGCCCTATGCGACCCACGCCACGCCGCCCTTGTCTTCTCCGCCCTCCCCTCCTCCCCCAACCTGATCGCCTGGAACTGCCTCATCCGCGCCTTCGCCCTCCACGGCCGCCTCCACGCCCTCGCCCTCGGTCACTTCCGCCGCCTCCTCGATGCCGGATCCCCCGCCCCGGACGAGTTCACCTTCACTTCCGTCATCAAGGCCTGCGCCGGTCTCCTATCCGTCCCCGACGGCGAAATGTCCCACGCATGCCTCTTCAAGCACGGGTTCCAATCCAACCTCTTCATACAGAACTCCCTGGTCGACATGTACTTCAAGTTCGACCGTCCCCGTGAGGCGCGCAGCTTGTTCGATGAAATGGCCGTGCGGGATGTTGTTTCTTGGAACACCCTGATTTCGGGCTTATCCACCAGCGGCGACGTGCGTGCTGCGAGAGACGTGTTCGACCGGATGCCTGAGAGGACTCTAGTGTCTTGGTCCGCTATGATTGCCGGCCATGCAAGGACCGGTGACCTGGGCGCTGCGCGTGAACTCTTCGACCAGACATCCGAGAGGAATGTGGTCTGCTGGAATGCTATGATCGCCGGATATGCTCAGAACGAGAAATTCACCGAGGCCATTGTTCTTTTCCGCAGGATGCTGCAACAGGAGGAGGTGCAACCCAACGATGCCACACTGGTGAGCGTTCTCTCGTCATGTGGCCACTTAGGCGCGCTCGATTTAGGGAGGTGGATTGAACGATTTATCAAACGAAGAGCCATGGTGATGGGCCTTTTCGTGGGGAATGCTCTCTCGGATATGTATGCCAAGTGTGGATGCATAGATGAGGCAAGAAGGGTGTTCGACATGATGCGTGAGAAGGATGTCATATCATGGAGCATAATTATCACGGGTTCTGCAATGCACGGCCATGCCGACGAAGCAATAGCTTGCTTTGATGAGATGCTGAGGTATGGAGTAGAACCCAACGATATAACCTTCATGGGAGTCTTATCGGCATGCACCCATGCAGGCTTGGTAGATGAGGGGATGGAGTACTTCCACAGGATGAGCAAACAGTTTGGAATTGCTCCAAAGGTTGAGCACTATGGCTGTGTGGTTGACCTTCTCAGTCGCGCAGGACGACTTGACCAAGCTGAGGATATGATCAATTCGATGCAGGTGGCACCAAATACTATTGTTTGGGGCGCTTTGTTAGGTGGATGCAGGATCTATAAAGATGTATCTCGTGGCGAACGAGTGGTGCAACGGATACTAGAATTGGACCCTGAGCATGCGGGCAGCTATGTCTATTTGGCGAGTGTGTACACTTCAATGGGCAGGTTGGATGATGCATCAAAGTTCCGAGCGTTGATGCGAGATAAAAGGGTGTCGAAGACTCCTGGCTGCAGTTGGATTGAGATAGACAACATGGTCCATGAGTTCTTCATGGGAGATCGCACACATCCACAGGCTGAAAAGATTTACGCAATGCTTAGTGACTTGGGTCTAAGAATGAAGCAGGCTGGATACATCCCAAACACGTCTGTGGTTTCTCAAAGCATAAATGAGGAAGAAAAGGAGGTTGCCCTCTCTATGCACAGCGAAAAGTTAGCTGTCGCATTTGGGTTGATCAGCACGAAGGATGGGACTACAATCCGGGTGGTGAAGAACTTGCGAGTTTGTACTGATTGCCATGAAGCAATGAAGGTGATTTCCAAAATAGTTCGACGGGAGATTATTCTCCGCGACAGAAGCCGATTCCATCATTTCAAAGAGGGTCATTGTTCCTGCAAAGATTATTGGTAATTGAACAATGGTCGAATTGGACAACATATTCTTTCATCCATCACTCTACATGTTTGATGACTGTGAAAAGAAAGACTGAAAGTATCGAGTGACCTCAATGGATAGAGTAGATGGTCCAATACAGAACTTCTTCTTTTCATTACTTCCATGGTCGTGCCTCGTGGCACAGCAGCACCCGTACTATTGAAATGGTTCGTCAGTAGAGATGTTCACAGGATACTTTGACAGTTTAGAACTATCAGCAAATGCCTTTGCAACATGCAGATATTGAGAACAGTAATGGAAACTCAAAGTTAATTTTGGTGATTGTAGCATAGGCAGCTCTTACAAGGCATAAAACTATTTCAGGTATTCTAGTTTCTGCAATCAGATTCTGTCGCAAATTTTGGAGGTGAGTTGCATATTTATATTTCCCAGATAATTGTGTTGTACATTTTATGCAAATATTTGTTGCAGGGCACTTGAATGACCTTATGATGTTGATCTTGAAAAGTACTGAGGGGGTTCATCAGATCATAAACAAATGGCAAATCTAACAGAAGCTGAAGCGTGCCAAAATTATGCATAAAGAAAAAAAATATTTTTATCCAGGTGTCCGACCCAGAGCGACATAGATTAGTCAGAACTAGTAGCCCTGGATAACGTGGAGCAAAAAAAAGGAAATAATATTTTAGTTATCTCTCTCCTCTTGTTCCTTAACCTAAAATTTAGGTAACTTGATAAAGCTCTTGTATGAGTACACATTTGTATTCTTTGGCTAAGCATTTGTCAAAAGCTTGAATATCCTATTGTTTCATCAGATGGATTAGTGAAATGATTGCTTATTATGGAATTTGGACCAGGTTCAAAAAGATAATTCAGAAATGAAGCCATATTGACTTGGTCTTTGTTTTAAGGCTTCAGATTATATGGTCTTTCAGTTGGGAGTTTTTTTTCCCCAAAATAAATGCTTTTTAAGATACATCATTTGNAGATAATTCAGAAATGAAGCCATATTGACTTGGTCTTTGTTTTAAGGCTTCAGATTATATGGTCTTTCAGTTGGGAGTTTTTTTTCCCCAAAATAAATGCTTTTTAAGATACATCATTTGAGGGGTTTATTGAAGCAATTAACTGGCGCCTTAGTCCACATAGAATGCGAAATTGAAAACACTTGCTCTATTTTTGCAAGACTTGCCCTCACTTTATGATACTTATGATCAACTATAGGAAACAACACATGTGAGATAGTGTAAGGAACAACATAATCGGTGCATTTTTTATATCATACCTTTCTTCTATTAAGAGAGTGGGTTGTTTTGTATATGTAATACTTCGCATTAGAACGTGATATTGTCCGTTATGAACCTTAGTTTGCATAATTTTATCAAAATGAGTCATGTCTTGTCAAAGTTATATTTTCATATATACTTAGGATGAAATGTAATGGATGATATGACTTTCCCACAACATAGTCCAAGCCTTTCGCCCCGGGTTACTCGATTGAATGTTTGAGGTGTTTTGCATACTCTTAATTTTGATTGTCATTTATTTATACAATTGAAATAATTGAAGTAGTTATTTGACTCTTCTATTTTCTCTTTCTTTTTCTCTCTTTTTTTTCATGATGATGCAATGCTTTATGACAGACTCCTGTGACTGAGGACACATGTACCCAACTACAAGCTTTGCTCAGTGAATATTCCTCTTTCTCTCTCTTGTGAGTCTATACTTACGATTTTAAGTCACCATCCTCAATCTACTTTTCTCGGGTTACTTTCATACACACGTAAGTAAAAACATTAGACTTATGACGTTAGTCACAACCCTCTGTTTCGTTTATAAATATGTAAAAAGCATTATACATGCAGGAGAAAGTAAAACTTATAATGCTTTCAAGTTTAGAAACTTTCATTTTTGATATCATGCAATTGCACAACTTGTACACATCTCGACATAGCAAGAATCATCGATAGAAAATTAGACTAGACATGCATTACTCAACAACTAACTAAAATTCAAAATAAAAATAACCTTTAACTAACACTCATCATTCTCTCTCAAATATTGTAAATTGTGTCTTGTTACCTTTGCATGCTCAATTGAGTCTGTCTCATTTCAGCAATTCTTTCTTGTAATTGACTTATATGTTGGTGGCTTGTTTGCATTTGCAGTGTGATGTCAACTTGCCATATAAGTTGTTGCTCATGATATGATATTTGATTCTTGAGTATCTCTTGCATATATGCTTGAATTGTTTGTCACCCTTCAAATGAGCCACCCCCAGATGAAGAGTCACCACTATGTGAGAATGGTTGATCTTGACTCGAAATATCAAGCATAGGGTGGTCTTGAGCATGCTGAGCTTGATCTGATGGCTTGTCACTTCGACGACGATGGACAAGTGGCTCAATGTCTTCATCCTCATTGTCCTCAAGTCTTGGTTTTCGTTGCTCAAGACCCAATGTTGGAAATTGCCCATTTTCTTCGTTCATCACTGCTACTCGCTCGTAATTCGACAATGGGTGAGTGTACTTTTCATCCCAGAATTTCAAATAGTAGAAGTCGCCTATTTTGATGACCATTTTGATGTTAACATGTCTCAATATCTATCCGATCACTTCCTTCATCCAACTCCAGGCCATTTACATCGTATCCGAGTGCTAAGGCAACAAGTGTATTGAGCCCTCTAAAAGCAATTTTTTTCTTTCTCTTATGCACCATCTTGAACATATGCTTTATCATAAACGCTTATGTCTTCACTTCTTTTCTTAACATAGCATAGATTAAGAATAGCTCGTCATCCCTCATGACTCCATCATTGTCGCCTCGCCCAAATACAATACTTGGCATCACCCATTGTAGATAATGAAAAACTGGTACGAACGTGAGTTGCCTTTTGATGCGATGGAATAAATGCATTATCATATGTGACCTTTGTCCAAAAGAGTGCATGCTTGAATCTAGTGCTTGGGACTCGCCACCCATTGGACTATAAACTATACACTACATTGAGCTCCCGAAGCATCATCTTGTGCTCCGTATTGAATAACCCGAAAGTAATCATTCGAGGATAAGTGTCATCATCGTTCTTTATCTTCATGATGTTATGCATCTAGTGCTTGTTATTTGACAATTTAAGTCATGATTGACCTTGCTTTTGTATTTTACTTTTGAGTTTGAACCTTCCATTTTGAGCCTATCCACTTTTATGTTGGGTAGAATATTTGGGAAAAATCCCTTGAACCAAACACTTTTTTCTCTTCAAAAACCCTAAAAGAGAATGAGATTCCTCCTATGATTATAGAACTTGAGTATGTATGAAATTTCCCTTGTTTGAATATTGACAACTAGCAAGCTTGACTTGCCCATCTCCTCGTGATTTCACTCATATTTTCGTTGTTCCTGCGGTTGGCCTTTATCCAAGGCCAACATTAGAAGGTGGCGAGTTGAAAGAGTAGCAAGTGTATTGGTTTTCGGTAGTAGGAGTAGGTAGTATGAACTAACTGGAACAAGCTATTTCATAACTTATTTTTTCTTGGTCTAATACTTACATTTGTTAACCCCTGCATTTAAAGTCAGTTATGTTGTGTTTTAATTGTTATTTCAGGATCTTAAAGGGACATGAGCTTTCACATTCTAGCAAGAAGGACTATCGCAACCCCGGTCGTCAAGTCATTAAAGGACAATGTCATTTTGAGAGAGAATCAAGCCAACTAATGATTGACAAGAAGCTCATAAGTTGTCTCATGCATCAAATTCAGCAAATAGAGATGGACAACGATCATGACGAGGAGATTGTACATTAAGTATCTAGTAAGTGTCATATATGGATAATAAATAAATCTTTCTTATTTTCATGTATCGAGTGTTACGTATGAATTATGTAGCTCAAAACCATATTTAAATTAAGATTTTTTTATGAGTGTTATGTATTGAATTGTACATGTTTTCGTTGCCATAAATTATCGTCACCCTTTGACATGACACTGTTCACAGAATAATTTTTTTTAATCCGTTAGTTAATCCAAACATGTTAATCCACCGGGAATAAACCTAATCCAGTCTCATGCAAGAATATTGTAGTCTCTACTTTTTGCTTGTTGCTACATTTAATGCAATGGAGTCCACCAACTTCAAAATAAGGGTGTTTGGATAAAAATTGAGGAATAAGACCTTAATCTCGATCTTATTCCTCAACCAAACGGGCAAAAGGTTTGATTGACCACCAAAGTATGTACGTTCCAGGAAACTTTCCATCGATATTGCTGAGACTCAAACAATGATTCCAGGCTGCCGGTCATTGAAATAGATAATGCGAGTTTGCATTATCTCATTCAGTTTGAGTACCCCTAACCAATTATAAACTATTTCAAGAAAGTAAAAGCTTCACTATTATTAATACTATTTTTACATCATCAGTAAACTTTTCTAACGGAAAGTGAAATTACAGATGTCCTTTAGCTGACAATGGAAAACTTATAGTGTAAATACATATTTCAAGCTACACAATAAATCTCAACAACCAATGGCTCAGCATTATGCTAAGACGGAAAGTTATGTCACTTTAGAAAAAAAGAGGACAATTAATGAAAGTTCATATGTTCACTACAACATCAATTGTATTTAGCTAATCAAGAATTTGACTGCTTCTCTAAAAACTAATTCATGTAACCACGTTGTTGCTAAAGTTTGGCCTTTCAACGTAAATACAAAGTGAGGAAATCAGGATGTCCTGGCAATCAATAAAAAAGATCAAATATCATAGCAAGATTATATTACATCAACCATTATCTTCCTATCTATCTAAACTATGGAAACTTGTATGAGAGAAATGGCATCATGCATTTGCAACTGGTAACGTATGATAAAAAAATGTATCATTAATATAGCAAGGGGTAGAATTTCAAGTGACCTGCTTCTACTTGAATATAGTAGCAAGGGGGTCCAAAAGAGGATAAAATTATGTTCGTACAAACTCCCAATCATATCATCAAACTTGATGAAATTTACAAGAACAATGGCCTACAATTTAGAACAATGATTGATATAACAAGGAAGAAGTAGAATAGTATGGAAAAGAAAGGAAGTGCAACAAAAATAACCTGAAAATCTGAAGCTCATAAATGTGCAGTCAATAGCAAAGTAACACCAGCTGTTCAAGCAACAGAAGTTATTAAAACAGTCTACAGATTTGCCTACCCTGTCAACCCATAAACTGTTACATACCCTACCCTGTAGGATCAGATCATAAGTAGGCACTCATCCCATAACTTCGACAACAAGGAAACAAAACATACAATGTACCCAAAATTAAGATGCTTCATAACAGGAGAACAAAGATTGTAATTTTAATAACCTGAGCTACAAGCCCGCTTGATCTCGCAAACTCACAACCCGTTGCCAATATAAACATAACATTGAATAAACCAGGCAGGAATAATAACTCCATTGCACAATCGAGCAATGCATACTCAATTGGCACGCCCCCTGATAACATCCAAGCCCATCTCAGTAGGATCAGTGGCTTGCAGTTCCACCTGGATACCGTCCAGCTCTCTCTTGAACCTGTCCTTTGAGCTTGCGTAAAGCATCTTACTTCTCACTCTTGATACGTCAGGAGACCTTCATATAACATAGAAGCAGAAATTGAGCTAGTTACCATTGTAATTCAATAGAAGGGCTTGCAACTTAATCAATTACAAGCAAAGAATTGCAAATTACCAAGCAATAAAGAAGATCTTGCTCTTCTGGCAGTTCTCCTCAGTCACAAAATCAAAGTCATAAATTGCGTATCTGCACTCATTTGCAGGAAGGCTAGCAGCAAAATCCTCATAGCCCAACGTGGGCTCACCAAGTTTCTCCACAATGACCTCCTTGGCCTTCTCATCAATCTTGTAGACTATGAATCGATAAGTCCTCTTCGCCTTCAGTTCCAAGAACTTCAGCTTGCAATCATCATTCACCGCCATACCTGACGCTGCGTTGGCCTGTCATTAAGCAGAAATCAAATTACATTTTGAAATTGTCCAATAATTCTGAAAGATCACAACTAACACAAATTATAATAATATAAAACAAAAAAATTGCATGCTTATATTTCGAAAATATAGGGGAAAAAAGGTCAACTAGACATTACATGCAATCGCATCTCACATTCTTGTCCCCATACCAAAAGAAGTCAGAGCTCATATCACATTCTTCAACCATTAACCAAACAAAATCGCGGCAAGTGATCTTTCATCGCCCACAAGATCCGAACCCTTCCAAAGAACCGATGCAAAGGGAAACCCAACAATCCAACAGCCATCAAATGCGGCAGCGACCGGAGAGCTCGGATCCCGAATGCATCAGATCGGATCCACACCAACGCACCCATTCCCGAACGCATCGAGAGCATCGGAGTTCCGACCACACGAGGGACACCGATCCGATCACGGCGATCGAATTCCCACAACTCACCTTCCGGCAGATCGATCGCACAAATAACCACGAAATCTAGACGAAATCGACGCCCAATAAAAAGGGGAAAACGAGACCGATCGATCACGCGATCAACCCACGAACCCTAGAGATCAAGAGGGGTAAAAAGGAGCAAAGGAGTCGGATCACATACCATTTTTAGGGCTCGAAGCGGCGACGGGGACGAGGAGAGCGGGGAGGAAATCTAGGAATCACGGACGCCCCCAAATGGAATGGTTCGCGGTGCGCCTTCCGTTCGCCACCACCATTTCGTATAAATATACCGCCTCACGGTCGTCGATCGCGGGACCCGCCCTCACAGGTCGATGGCCTTCCAATCGTTTAGTGACACGTCGGCGCGTCGTTCTGGTGCTGGTAAAAAAAATTATATGGAGCCGCTCCGTCGAGATATTTTTTGTTACTTTTTTTTTTATAATTTTCCAAACACAACAATTAATAAAATGTTAAATAATTTATTTTTTTATATGCCTTCTGTTTCAAATGAAAATTATTAATTTTTTATTGATAGATTTATTTATATTAAATAGTAAAAGGTTTGCACTTTGCAACGAATTCCATGACATACAGGTCTCATATAGGAAGACAGCTGTTTCATTTTTCAAAATCATTTTTTTAATGAAAAGTCAATCATACAAATTTTTTTACAAAAGCATATATCATATGTTTGTTTTTTTTCTAAGTAGACATAATTTGTCTAGATGAAATGAATTTATAAACCTATTGTTTTGACTGTGTAACGTTGATTATTTATATTTTTATATGTAATTGAATAATATATGATATATACTTTTTTATCATAAGAATATTTTTAATTTGTATACATATATTTAGTAAGCAAAAATCTTTATCAAGATCTCTTTAATTATTTAATATGATTTTTTTACTGAAACAGTTTATAAAATTATCTATAAAACAAATTTATAAAACTATTGTTTGACTGTGTAACGTTGATTATATATATATATATGTATGAGATTGAATAATATTTGATATATATATATATATATATATTATTTTTTTAGAACCAAGATCGAATATGATTTTTTTACTGAAACAGTTGCCGTTGCTTCGCTATATATTTTTTCTTTTTTAATTGTTAACAATTCTTGCTGTACAAACACGATCCAATGACCCTTTTGTTAGTCGGCCAATTTGAACCATCCACGTCCGCGTAAGAACCACGCACCGGCACTTTTGTTCCGTCCTCACCTTTTAAGCGATGCTTTCCAAGGAGAACTATTTTTTTTACACACAACAAACCGGGGAAAAAAGGAAAAAAAAAACAAATTGGGATAATAACCCCAAATGAAGAATGCTTTATGACAAGATAGCAAAATGATAATAATTACATTATTTAAAGACTAATAATCTTTTGAATATCATACATTAACATCGTAAGAAATAGTAAGATGCTGACTCGATATCCATCAAATAAATTAGAAATGGCTAATGTGCAATGTTCTCTCATCTTTTGGACAAGAAATTTTGAATTCTGTTTTTGTGAATGAGACTTTTTTATATTTTTATTGTATAGATTATGAGTCTTCGAAATAAATAAATAAATAGACGTATGTTGTTGCACATATAACATCTGGATATATAATTCGTACATATTTAATATGATTATTTGATGACTTATTAGGGTCAATGTTGAATTTTTTTTTAATATTTATTCAGACGGTCGATGTTCAAAATTATTAACACGAGATCAATTTAAAGTTGAAATAAAAAATAAAAAATATATTTATGATGAAATTGATGACTTTAAGAATTAAATTTGAGGCAACTAATAGATTTTAAAACTTACTAATCAAACTTTGTTAATGTTGAGTTTGTTTGTTAATGATTTTTTTCCAAATAAAAAAGGATTGCTAAGTGGCAATCTTTAGTACCTCGCATTCCAACAGGGTTATGAAAGTCTCGTCTATTTCGGTGAGCACCCTGTGCAGCTGTTGTATTTCTCCAGGACCAGCTTGCACATAACAGCCAGGACATTAGCTGGAAGCTTTAATTCCATCGTGCCTACAATAATCAAGATAAGAAGACTACTGCTAGACCTATACATGGGCTCAGAAAGATGGCCAAGGGACAGTTCAATTAACAATGTATTATTTATCAAACAGACTCCCACTCATGGAGAAATAGGGATAATGACAACTGAAACACCACATTGATGAAGTTCAAATATGAGAACAGGAGGTATCAAAATCGATTTTCATCATAATATTCGCTGCCTTTATTTTTAATTTACTAAGGTCATTGGTCTCGTGAAAGGAAATAAAAATTGAACAATGGCATAACCTTCTAACGTATATTTTTGTTAACTCCAACAAAATTGGGCATGCCTATATTTTGTCCAAAAATCATGATCATATTCATTGAACAGCAGACCAGCTTTCATCTAGTAGAAGAAATCAGAGACTTGCCCACATTCTTTTCTCCTGGTCTCATCATGATCCCACGATGCCAGCGGAAGTCTGCCAGAACAATGTCATGATTCCAAACAGAAGAATTTTGAAGGCAGTATCAGTACACAAAACATGCTAAATATTGTCTTACTTTACATAACTCACAGTTAAGATTGAAAACTGTGTTACTAGCCTGTCATAAGGGGAAACCTTGCCGTCCAGGCTTCAATCTTCCGTTGAGCTGAACCACGTCTCATAATTATCAACATACTCAAGCTCACCAATGTAACATGGAGTGAACACCTCAAGAATTGTTAGCCCAACTGATGAACAAAAATGAGTTTTCCTGCAATGGACACAGACGCCTTTTCTTATGCTTTTTATTTACTTCAGATCCTAGTTAACTTATATGATACGTCAGCAACAATAGATGGACAAAGTGAAAAGTTACCATGCTTTCACACATCACAAGTAAGAACTTGATGATAACTTTAGAAGATGGACTAATCATAGCCAGTTGCTTCCCCCGTTTCTCTCCGTTGTACAATGCTTTTGAGTGCATCATTCAGAACTCACTTTTACCTTTTTCTTGTGAATAAAGCCAATGAGATTAGCTCTGAAATATTCCTGTTTTGTTTCCTCCAATGATGCATATGATTAAGATGTTCTGGAGCATTTGCTTGATCCATGCTAAAATTTAAAACTTTTAGCAGCTGTAGATTAGTTGAAAGGTTACCTCCCTGATGATATTCCAGAAGACACAATTATCCTAGAAAGCGCCCTTTCTTGCTCCAATAATAGCATCTGTCATCCACAAGACAATTATCCTAGAAAGAGCACTTTCTTGCCTACCTGGATAAGATTACGTTACAGTGAGAATAAAATTAAGTTAATATACAATAGTTCACTATATGAATGAAGAATGGGGTATACTTCTGATGTCACTCAACACTTCAAATTGTGATCCCTGCTTCTTCCCACCAATAAAAGCAGATGATGCAACAAATTTGTTCAACGCGATCATCCGCGCCATCCAATTGTCTTGTTTGTCCTGATACCATTTTCTGAATGTTCTGGCTCCGGTGGGCTCGGCTGCTTTGGCTCCCTTGGCTTGGCAGGATCAATAGAAATAACCATACCATCTAGAAACTTGGCATTCATTCCATGCGGCGCCTTATCTGCCTCTTCTATAGTAGCATATCTCACAAAAGCAAACCCCTTGGAGCTCCCTGTGACCCTATCAGTTATGACCTTCACTGCAAGAAACGTTATAACATGCTGTTGGTTTGGGTTCTGAAATGCATGTATAGTTGATGCAACAACTAATAAAGACAAGTGCAGGTACCTTCAAGAAGATGGCCAAAATCACTTCAAGAAGATGGCCAAAAGGCGAGAAAGCCTCTTTAAGCTTCTCAGATGTAGTAAATCTTGAAAGCCCTGCATCACATAGTATGATTTAGATTTGAAATCAAAGGGATTGTGCTGGGACTGTGCTGGGACTATATTGTATAAGGTACAGTTCTATCGAAGCTTGTATGAAAGAAATACAACTGTTCATCCTTTCCATTTCATCATCCCTTGTACCAGGTGGGTGATACTCGAGAAGACCTGGTTGGTTCTATTATCACTAACTTAATCTCATGTTTGGGATCATATATATATATAACATTATCAACATAATAACAAAACCACTTACCCTAAAAAAAGGACAATGAGTAAGAACTAGTAAATGGAACTATGACATAGTCTGCGAAATCTTGGCGCGATCTTGGTGGTGATTTTTTTACTAACATATAGTCGAACTTCAAACATGCATTTTGACTCGCGTTAACAACAGGGTGTCAGAGCACAGCCGCTATATAAGAGTTGTGTATGTCACAGCACAGCCGCACCATAAGAGTTGTGTATCTCTTTTAATGGCAAATAGCTAAAGTAACACGGCTTTCATTTGTATCAGTGGTTTGTGAAGCCCACTCGATCCTGCTATCACCCAACTTAATCACACCTTTGCCATTACAGATATGATCTTCTCAAAACTACAACAATGAAATCACTTGACAATAGATTAAGAAATAGTAAACGGAACTATGACTCGTTCCACAGAATCTTGACACAATATTTTCACTGTTTTATATTTGGTTATAGTCTAACTTAAGAGAAATAAGTTTGACTCTCGTTGACAACAATGGAAGAAAAAATCCATTCTTTAAAAGCATTACAATTGCGAAGTAGATAACACCATGGTGATAAAGTTGATGTCCTTCCGCATAGGAGTTACTAGAAGGTTTGAATACTATCAAGGTCCATGGAATATCATGGTCATAAACATTTGAAGTTTTTCTAGCTGAGACGAGAGTGTTAAAAGTGAACCTCACCCAAGTCCTAGCAATGTCACTTTCAAAGTTTGATCTTGTGACCTATCCTTATTAGGGGCAATAATGGGTGGAGCTTGAGGCAAAACTCGACCCGACCAAAAATAATAACATTAGGTCGGGTTGGGTTGAGATAGGACAAAAAAAATTTGAAACCCCACCCAACCCAAAAAATTGCAGATTGGGACCGGACGAGTCATCGGGTTGAGCTATTCATTTTTTTAGCTTCAATTTTTTCATACATTCAATTTTTTTAATGAAAAATAATATATTTAAAATAAAATAAATATAATATTGATAAAAATAAATGAAATTACTGATAGAAACCTGGAAATTATCAAAATATAAGTACTTTTAATATTAATTAATCAATTTTATTGTATTAATACTATGATTTTGGATCGTTTGGGTCGAGATTTTGGTTATCGGGTTATCAAACATTCAACCCGTTACCCGGACCAAAATTATTTGGGTAGGGTTGGGTTTGACCCGATTCAAAGTAGTGACGCTACTCAACCCAAACCAAAAATTATTTAGTCGAGTCAAGTTGACCGAATCGATCAGGTCGGGTCAAACCCGTGCTCAGCCCTATCCTTATTGTGATTCAACCTTAGAAAAAAATGTTGGTGCAAACATTCTAAATATTCATTATATTGTACAAAAACCAACCAGAGGAAAATAAATGAAACATAGCTAAGAATTAATAGGTTTCGTACTGGCACACTATCACAATCCCAACTTCGGAAATTCATCGAGAGATGTTAAAATAAAGAAGACTATATAGACAGCTATACTTCATGAAGTTAGATTTTTTTTCTCTGAAGTCTAAAACTTATTCTTGTCGTTCCCCACTTCATAATTTGTTTCCATTTGGGGTCCTGCCCCAAAACAGATTGTCTGAAAGAAAATATTGCACAACATGTTCCAATGTAGCATCAAATCTTTAAGAAGCTGAAGAGGCATCATATTTTTGTGGCCAAAGGCTTTTGCTCGATGCAAATATTTTAGAGTACGTTACCAAAGATGAATCAATTTGTTTGATTCATGTTTCAAATCATTTTGATGCCCCAGAAGCAACACCAGAAAAAGTAAAGTTTTCACGTTTACTTTGATAATTTGGTACACTGATCACTTGTTAAAGCAATAGAAGCTCTCAAAAACCAGTCGAATCATGACCATAACTTCTTAGTATTGTCCACACTTCATATCTTAGAAACAGCTTAAGTTTATATCATTAATTCCTCGATAATATCAAAGAGCGGGAGATGACAGGAAACTTCAGAAGCAAATGCCTTAATTTCTGTTAGCAAATTAACAAACAGCATCGATAAATTCCCTCGCCAGTTTAAATCAGAAACGTTTGACATAAAACATTTTTTTCTAGCCATAACGTATCTCAGAAGTGCAAAAAATTTGCAACCTTGGTAAACTTGTTCTACGAATCGGAGTAAACAGTTGTAACAAGTAAAATTTCAGACGATAAGAGAAAGCGTAGTGTCATACCGCTGACGAAGAGCTTGGTAGTGGTGAGAGGCGGCAGATTCTTATCAGATTCTTCGTCGTCGAAGGGGAACGACGACGACGAGGAGCACCATTGATTACACTGCGGAAGAAGAATGCTAGTAACGGAAGGAGTCGAAGAGGACGCAACCCTCAGGAGAAGGCGGCGGAGGGAGGACGCTGAGGAGATTGCCATGGAGAAGGAAACGACGGGGAGCGGAGGAATCGGGCGACTGCGGTGGAGAAGGAAACAACACGTTTGGGGCTTCCACGATGATGACGGTTGTTATATTCGGGAAGTAGCTGTTACGGTTATACCGGGAGGAACAAGACACCCGTTTTTTTCCTGTAATATTACGACACCCGTTTTATAAATGAGACTAATCATCATCACGTACGTGTAACTGGTATAAATATCTATTATGTCGCGTTATGGCGTTATGATCACAACTCTCAGTTAAAGCGTACACGTCGTATCGTAATGTTGTTATGGTGGGTCTCTGAACAGGCGGCCACCGCGTCGGCGTTTCCTCTATTCTCCACTCGCTTCGATGTCTCTCGCCGCCATCACGTCGCATTCCTTCCTTTCCCCTGTTCCTGTTGCGTCGAGGTAAATGAGAGCGGGCCATTGTGCCCTTCTCTCCGCTCTGTGTTACATTCTCTCATTGTCTTGCTCTCCTTTTGGGCTCCTGCTGGTCCAGGGCTCGCAGTTTACTGGATTCGCATTACCTTGGACCGGTGCTTGTTTTGCCTCTGTGCGGGCGGAGACACAGACGGTGTCGGAATAAATCCCGGTGGCGCCGATTCTTCTCTCCGATGGTCCGTAGAAGCAGGCGAGTTGCTTCTCCCTGAAAAAAGAAAAAAAATTATCTTTCTTGATCTATCTTTTGTTTTGTGGTAGACATATGATTTAAGGCTTAGTGCATTCGTTACTTCATTCAACCGAACAAACTTTTCACCGTCATGGCACATTTTAAATTCGTGCTATGAGTCCAAAGCGGACATTTCTTGAATGAATAGGGGTGTTTGAGAAGATAAGTGAACCAACCTCACATGCTCACTCGAAGATGACTCAATGAAATGTTGAAACCTGAAAGGGGAAGAACGTAAGAACTTAAGGTAAGAGACCAAAGTTTACTCTCACATGGATAAAATACGAAGTTAATCATGTAGCTACCATTTTCATCATTCAAGACACTTTATAAATTCTTGCAAGCCATGAGTCCAAAGGCTAGTGCCATATGGCAAAATACGGAGATGACCATGAATTTATATTAACTATCTTCTTCATCATTCAAGACACATTTTAAATCCGACAGAGATGGTTATGGGCTTATATGTAGCTACCATCTTTTACCATTCAAAACATATTTTAAATCCGTGCGGATCATGGGCTCAACGCGAACAATTTCTTGAATGAGTTAGGTTGCTACATTGCAATATAGATTCCTTTAAAAAAGAAGACAATTCAATGTCTAGAAGACGAGCTTGTGGCGTTTGAAGTGTATAATTCAAATTAGGTGTTTGTATGCTTAGTGAAGTCAGAAGTTAGAGAAGAAAGCAAAATGATATGTAGGAGCAGATAAACATTTGGCTTATTCTCCCATTCACCACCTGATCCAAAGGGTAGAACTGAATTTCGTTATTTGAGAGAATTTTGTCAAATAGGCCACACAAAGCATCAGAAGACATGGTACATTCATATCTATTGTTCATAATCAACTAGATGCCTAAATTTGTATTCTCATGTTCGGTTGTTGCTTGTATGCATTTAGTTCGTCCTATTCAGATATGTGGAAGTATCAAAATTTGGATGATATATAAACTGACTAATGGAATAGTTTTGGTGTAAAGATAGCTTTAACATACATGCAGCAAAGTGAATTCATCTGCTTCTTCTGTTCCTATATCTGTGTAATGGTTATTTTCTCGGTCTCCATCTTCATTATGGTTTCTAGATGCAAGGTGGTGTTACTGCTGCAGAAGGTTTCTGTGAAAGGCGACAAACCTTATCTGCCCCTGGTGACCTGTGATGTTGATGCTACTGCTGCAGGTAAAAATCTAGAGTTAACTAATATTTATACTCTATTACATGAGAAAACCACCATATCAATCTTGTCACAGAACATGAAAAAATTCTCTTTTATTGAATTAGGATCTTTTACTACGAGTATAGTTGCAGCTGCACCAATTATCTATTGCAAAAATATACTAGATTCTCAGCTGCATAAGTTTCTAATGATATTTGATTCAATAGATTGCTTGAGGTTTGATAAAAATTGATAGAGGACCAAAATGATGTATATGATTATCAGGAATCGCATCATATTTGTCATCAACCGCGATAGTTTAAATTTTCTTGTCTAGGAATTTATTAGCTTCCTAGAGGTTCATCATCTTGGCAAATTTGTTTCTGGTGCCAGTAAACCAGTTTTTTTCCTCCTATTATCTGGCACGTGCAGTATTAACTAATGCTGGCCACCCTGATGCAGCTACAGTGAGTACACCTATTGGATCTTTTTAATACGTACCGCAAATATAAGTTTATTGGAAACTCAGATCATACTCCTACAGATCATGCGGCTGAATGAAATTTTTGTTAAGTGACAGGGAGATGTTGGTTACCAGGATACTCTAGAATGCACAAATGCCATTGCTGAGGTATTTAAATGTTCAAACTTTGCCTTCCCCTGCTTCAGTTTTGAAGCAACATTGAAATTCATTTTATCACTTTTTGCTTTGTAGCTTCTCCATGTAAATCTAGAGTTTGCGTTGATTTAATTCACTGGTGTTATTGGACAACAAATTAAAAAGGTAAAGTGAAAGAGGTGACATAATGTTCATTTGAATATATGTTTTTGGTTAAGTTGAATGTATCATTAGCCATGCTCCAATCCACTGCTGGCATACTTGGACCGAATAGTTTTTCCTTGGAATTTTTTCTCCCTAATAATACATCGTTGTCCTATTCTTCGCTGTTTAATATTTGTCATATGTACATATGCAGGACACTCTTATTAATCACTTCAAGACTTGTTCCCTCACTGGAATCATCATTTCATGGATATTTCTCATTGTTATATCCACAAATGGATCTAAAAAGATACTCTGTTTGTGGCATTTGTTCATGACGGTTATGTGTATATGATTTTTGAATATCAACTGCTGTTTGATGCATCAACTTGGCTGAGTCAGAAAATAATACAAAGATTTCTTTTTTTTATAAAAAAATGTTGATCTGCAATAACATTTAGTACTCTTGTTGGGTTCAGTATGCTAAACTTTGTTTATTTAGTAAGATGAATATGAAAAGCACAAGGTAGTAATAATGTATCATCAATTCTTTGGGATGAGGAGGAGATGATAAAAGGGAATCCGTGTTGTAGTTTGATTATTGTTGTGGTATTAGTATGAATAACAGGTTTGACATCAAAAGATGGCTTCATAAGTTGGTGCCTGCGCCATTATCATTCTTTTCTTGGTGTGTGGATCCATATTACAATTGCAAATATTTAGATATTATTATTTAAACTTTCCTTTGTTGGATCTTGTATTTAAGTTCTTTCCTCCATTTTTCATATTATTGCACTTCACTCCTCATTTGGGATATAATAGTGAGCCTATCAATTTACTTCTTTTTATTCTATAGCATCTAAGAGTACTGGTTACTGAGTATAAGTGCATGATCTAGCTTTTGAATTCTGGGTTATAAATATTTCACATTCCAAAGAACAATTTTTATGTAAAACTTTCAATGGCTTATTTATTTATACAGTCATGATTCTGCAGCTGTTGCAATTACTACAACTGACCTGGTGAGAAGAGTGTTGCTATTGAGACTGAGGTATGGCTTTATTTATTCTGTCATATGGATGCAAACTTTTATGTAGGTCTTGAGGGTGCCTTGTCAGTTTTTATATCTGTGTTGATTCCTAGAATGTAAAATTTGTCGTAAATGGACTCTTTGAATGGATAAGGTTGGTGGAGTTCCTATAAGAGTTGGAGGAATGACAAAAGGTTCTGGAATGATTCATCTAATATGGCAACCATGCTTGGTGTATCTCCTCTCTCTCTATATATATGTATATAATCAGACACAGGCATACATGCACGCACATGCACACACACAAATCTCAACCTTTTCTTTGTATGTGATGGTGCAGGTGCACATGCACATATTCTGAGAAGTCAATTGATTGAGATTTTGCTAACTGATCTTACAGGTTGTAACAACTGATGCTTCGGTTACAAGTAATGTTTGGAAATAAATGATGAAGGTGTTAGTTAATAGAAGCTTTAACCAAATTACAGTAAGTGCTCATTCCTTATTCTCCATAGTCGGGCGTAGACTTACTGAAGTTGCTAGAACTTTTAACCATTATATCTGCTATTTATGCTATTGGGGTATCTTCTCTAAGGCAAACGTTTCTGTTAAATCCATAAGTACTCTTAAGTCTAGTGGGAGTAGAGGATGATAAGCGTATGTTTTTTTAAGCAGTCTTCTTCATATTTCCTCAAAAGGGCTGTTCCCAAACCTCTAACAGTTGATTTCTTAGACACCAAGGATAACTTAATTGTTGCCACAAAGTGTTGACATTATTATTATCTTTTTTACATTTGGTTTTCAAGAGAATATTTCTTTCTATGCAAAGGTCTGTTTCCAGACCTCTAACCATTGATTTCGTAGTCACCAAGGTTAACGTAATTATGTTGCCACAAAGTGTTGCCATTATTGATATTTTTTTACATGGTGGTTTCCGGGAGGATATTTCTTTTGATGCAAATTAGAGTATCAGAATTTTTCTGAGATAAATTTCATTATTTTGTGCAATTTTTACCCTGTCCACAACTCCCAATTTATTCATTTATACTGTCGTTGGAGGTAGATGGAGATACCAGCACTAATGATCATGTTATTGCTTTGACTAATGGTTTGTCAAGCATGAACAGAATCTCTTCTCTTGGCAGTAATGAAGCTTGTCAACTTCAGGCTTCCTTAGATGCAGTGAGTCTAACGCAGTATTCTGTTTCTTTAATATAATCAGTTTGTTCATCAGGAAGTAATATCTAGAAATAGGAAAGGTGGCTTTCTCTGGTCAAGTACCAGAATTGTTTTAATTATCACACACACACACACACACAATCCACAATCTGCTTTTGTTTAACATTGATAGTGATAATTAACTCTGAATCAATAATTTGGCCTACCGATAATACTTTCTTTGATTCTGGGAAAATACAATTTACAGTTAGTCATGCTTCTTCTTGCAAGTTGTGTTTATATCAATTTGCTATAATTTTTATGTTGAATGCTCCCACTTTCAGGTGGTGCAAGGCCTTGCAAAGTCCATAATGTGGGATGGTGAAGGTGCAGTGTGTAACCATGCCTCCAGACCCACCAGACCCGCCCTCTTCCTCCCACCTCCCCCTTTCCATCTCCCAACCCTCCTCTTCCACTGCAAATCCCCTCCCAAATGCCACAAATCCCCCACATCCCTCACAAGTAGTTCCTCCACAGGCAAGATCATATGCAAATGCTGTCAGAAATGTGCGCATGCCTGCCTCACAGATATCACCTGCTCAACTAAGAGGTCTACAAGAGTCGATCAAGGATGAGATTGTTATTCCTTTGGAGGAAGTTGCGGATCGAGCAG
Source organism: Pontederia paniculata (assembly GCA_001647135.1). Lineage (NCBI taxonomy): Eukaryota > Viridiplantae > Streptophyta > Magnoliopsida > Commelinales > Pontederiaceae > Pontederia > Pontederia paniculata. The sequence continues at coordinate 24,784 of LTAE01006528.1, forward strand.
CGGAACTCAAGAATGGTCTCATGGGACGCTTCGTGGGGAACGATGTCTCAACCCTCAAAGCCGAGCTGCCGGAGATCTGGAAGCTCAAGTCCTCCTTTAAAGTGGTTGAAATGGGTAACTTCTACCTTTTATTTACCTTCCAGAATGAAGCAGATAGATTAAACGTCCTCACAGGTAGCCCTTGGAACATTAGAGGTCATATTATGCATATTTCTCAACCTAAACCCTTCTTCAGACCTCTTGATGAACAGATCCATAGATCTCCAGTCTGGTTACAGATCCTTGGTCTACCGTTCGAGCTTCGAAATCTCAAATCCGTCCTAAGGATTGCTTCATACTT
>LTAE01006529.1:0-25123 GCA_001647135.1 Pontederia paniculata
GCTCCTTCGGTCGTCCGCCAATCCTTTGGCTGACCGATCTTGAACTTGTTCCACCGTCTTCAACTGCTCTAGTCGCCCGCTGATTGCATCTCAATCCACCCGGACGCCCACTCCTTAAGTTGAAGACACTTGTCAAGCTCCTTCGGTCGTCCGCTCCTTCTGCGGTCGCCCGACTTGACACTACATCACCTCCTTCAACCTCTCTGGTCGCTCGTTGATTGCACCTCAATCACCCGGACGTCCACTTCTAGAGTTGAAGGCCTTCGTCAAGATCTTTCGGTTGCCCGCTCTTCACCTTCGGTCTACCGACTTGACATGTGCCATAACCTCTGGCACACCTGTGGTCGTCCGCTGGTTCTCCCTGAATCCTTCGTTGTGGATACTTCGGGCGTCCGCTCATTCCACACTAAGATCCTGGGATGTCCGCTCCCTCCTCTGTCAATATCTTGGTCGTCCACTCACTTCCCAATGCGATCCTCGGACGTCCGTCAAAGCTTCCTCTGACAAGCTTCGGACGCCCGCTCATTTCCACTGAAATCTTCGGACGTGCTTTCCTTCCTCCTGACATTCTTCAGACATCCTCTGACAACTGGTCAGATTCCTTGGACGTCCACTCTCCTCCTGTCAGATACCCTGGTCGACCGCTGCTTTATCTCTTCAACCTTCGGATGACCTCTGACACTTCATCGGTCGTTCGCTCATCCTGCGGTCGTCCGATGTTCTGCTCATCATCAGTTCTGACAAACCCTTGGTCGTCCGCTTGTCTCCTCACCAAGACCCCGGATGACCTTTGTCTTCACCTGATATCCATCGATGGTCTGCATGCCACCTTCGGTGATCGATCTCCATCCCATCATTTGCTTTGGTCGTTGGTGCTTCAACACTAAAGCCTTCGGACGTCCACTCCAACCCTTGCAATCTCCCGGTCGTCCACTGTCTTCCCTCCGAAACCCTTGAATGTCCATTGCCTTGAACCTCGGATCTTCGATCGTCTTCTCTTCAACTTCGGATGACCTTTCCTTCCCTCAGCCAAAGCACTTCTTCGGCTGACTCCTCACTGGGCATCCACTTCTCCTTGGACCGCCCGTTCTTCATCTCCTTTTTTTGTAGATGTGAAACCATCGATCGCCCACTGTTCTTCATCTGGCAACCTCTTCTGTTCAGCCTATGTCTTTCGGTCATCCTGTCAATATCTGCGGTCGACAATTCAGTCTTCGACTTCACTTCTTATATTTTTCCCTTCAACATTGGTTGATCACTTCATATGCTATGGACGACCACTGCACACATGGAGTTCTTCTGTTATGCCTTCTATGTGCATAGGTCATCCGTTCTTTAACTTTGGTCGACCTATCATGCTCTGAACCTGAATATCTTGTGTTTCAGAAATCAGCTCAACAAGTTCATTAGTCCAAACTAAGTTCCCTCACAAATTTGTGAGCATCAAAACAATCTCGGGATCCTAGATTCAACAATTGAGAGCTAAAATTTGGAGGCTATGACATTCTAGGACGTTCTAGGAGCTGCAACCTATGCCTAAAAGCCAAAGACGTGAGAGCAACTTGAAAGGATGCTGAGAAGATTTTTACACAGTCCACTCATTAAGAAGATCGTGTAGGAGTTCATCATCAAACCTAGAAGATTACTCTATGTTATACTTTATGTTGGGATGATATTTTCTGTAATCTTTTTCTCAATCATTCTTTTGTAATAGTCTTATTTGCTTGGGAAACTTTTGAACCCTTTTTCATTATTGCTTATAGTTATTTGATTCTTATGAACATCTGAGTGCATTGCTCTTCTTCAATTTTGAGTGAATTAATTAGTTGTTGGCATATTCTTTGTTAGTTCATGATCTCTGTAGAACTGATTATTGACTTTTAAGTTAAAGCAATTCATGTCCTATCTTGTTGATCCGTTAAGGATTATTAGATTTGTGGTCTATTGAATTATCCCATTTAAGGGCGGTTCAATAGTTTAGGAATACATCTCCTTACATCCTAATATGAGTTGATTGAGAGTAGATCGGTTAGGAGTGATTTTCAGTATTACTAGGATTGGATAATTGATTTAGTCGTTAAGGGATATCATAGATTAGGTATTCCTAATCCATCTAAGAGTCAAATTTATTCATCAATGCTGAAATCAATTACTGCAGAGGAGAAATTAAGTTCGTTGCTAACCATATCTCTCATCCTAAGGTCCAAGGCATCATTAGATAGTTTTACCTTTCTATTATTTCATTTTCTACACCCTTTCACTAGTCATTCTTATCTCCTATTAGCCTCTGAAGTTAGATAGTTAGTTAAACTGATTCCTCATGGGATCGACAACTCTATACCCTTAACGCTTCATTACTAGTAATATTTGTCTATTAGCATTACGTTCTTGGCACCATTTTCTAAGACAAAAATATCGCATCAAGTTTGATGTCGTTGTTGGGCAATTATTCTTTAATTACTATTCTGATTTCAAGCTACTCTAAGACTTTTATTTTATGTTACCTTCACTTTTTTCTAGTGTTGTGTAAGTTTTTCAGGAGTTTTTTCTGTATATAACATGGTCATCACGCAGATATCATCACACCTCCAATGGCGAAGAAGAAAAAAAATATCACTTAGTAAATTAAGGAGAATAAAGAAGCTGGAAAGTAAGGCGGAATCCAGACCAAGGCAACATCTAGGAAGCCTCAACGACCTCAAGTAGAAGATCAATCCATGGACCTATTTCCTATTATCACAACCATGATGAACTCTCTGTTGAAGACACTCTCCATACTCCAAGATCAAATCACAAATTTGGAGAAATAGACGTCAAATTTAAAACAGCAGAACAAAAATACAAAGGATGTCAAAATATTATCATAGCCAAAAAGCAACCTTGAAGAGATGGTTGGTCAATTCATCACATTGAAAGACGACTAACCATGCAAGGCCAACTCATCAACAACTTGGAGGCTCAATTGGAGTAATTGAATAATCTAAAGAATGTGAATGATGAGACATCTCCTCTTCTAGAAGCATCAATTATTCAACTCAAGTTTGAAGATATGGAAGATAAAAATCATCCCACCAAATTAAGTACCAGTGCTTCGCAAACACATGAGAAGGAAGTTGCACAAATAAATTTTCATATTTCTTAAGCTCCCAAGGACAACACTTTGGAGAACCAAGCATTCATCATGTGCCCTTGTTAATACCAATATTCTTATCAAACAAGATGGAGGCCTAGAACAAACTATCAAAGGAGAACATGGACAACTCAATGGTGTGTCAAGGAGACAAGCGCATACATAATCAAAGAGAGACAAGTTCAATGGAGGAGCTCACCTTCAAAGGTTCCAACCACAATTGCAACATTGTCTCCAGCATGACCACCTCACAGGGAGAGCAGCACACGATTGATAATAGATACGCCATCAATCTCAATGCAATGACGTCATAAGAATCCACCTTTTGGGAAGCTCATTCGACTACAAGAAAATTCATAATTTGTGACTGCACCTCCTCGCAAAAACACCCATTGCAATTTTTTTCGACAGAAGTGCCACCGTATATGACACTTTATGGTGACATTTTCGTTGCAAAAAAATTACGACGGGTAATTTCGCGACAGACATGCGACGAAGGAGCCATCGCAAATTATGAAATTTCTTGTAATGTTCAATTTTACACCATCATCATCACATTCATCACCTGATCGGGGAACCTAGAATCAACTTTGAAGACTCCACCAATGCAATGGAGGCCTAAATCTTCAACTCAACTACAAGAAGAAATTCCAACTCAAAATCAGCCAACATCGCCACAACTGCAAAAAAAGCCTCGGATCCACAATGATATTCAATCATGACACTACAATCTATAATACCAACTAAAACATCTACTCAAGGAGAAGAGTTGATGTTTCAAATGGATTGTACTTCTAAAATCATGGACGATCTTGCAGGCTGAACTGGATTTCACGCACGCAATTACTACCAGGGTAAATACAAATATTTTCATTTTAGTAACCATTTTGCAGGCTGAATTGTTATCTCCACGATCACTGGTGATCCACATTTCTCATTGGAATCATCAAAACTTGGTCGTCTTTCTCAGCTACGACCATCGGCCTCTGAGCTCCGCGTCCCCGAAGCAAAAACTTGCACTACAAAGCATGCACCTTTAACTTCATCGGCCGCACCAAGTTCTGCATCAATCCTCGTCTTCTTCAGCAGCGGCAATTCTACAAGGACACCGCGAGTCATCACCCATGTCTTGCATAATGGGCTATGACAACAAAGACAAGATCGAAGAACCTATTCAGCTACGACCGTCACATCATCTCATGAGCCGCAACATCCATCGTCACGAGTCATAACACATGTCATGACCCGTGACCTTTTGACATGCAAACTTTGAAATTGCTACAGACGCTATTATATCATTCATGAATCACAACACTGATCTTTATGGGTGGTAACTTTGGTCACGACCCATGAACGAGCTACCACAAATACAGAGGGTGTTGACGAGGGTGTTACACCATCTTATGGGCCGCAACATGTCAACTCATGACCCGTTACATCTTGTAGTGGGGTCGTGACTCTTCTAAGATGATCCTATCAGAGCCGTAAACTCAAATTTGTGGGCCAGAATTCCTTAACTCACAACTCGTAAACTTTGGTAACAGGTTATGACGGACTATGAAAAAAAATATATTGACAAATGACACTGATGAAAGATGCACAGTTTTCAACCTACAATTTGACTCTGAGGCGGCCCAATCATCATCGCAAAACAATCACACACTTACTAGAGTATTTTAATCAAGCATCACATTCATGATTACAATGAAAATTTCCTCCTATGCCGTTCCCACCATCGCTCCGATATAATTGGTCATTTTTTATCCTTTCTCCTTTTACTTTATTTGCTCATATTCTTTTCTTTGTGGGTTTGGTCTTAAACACTGAGTACAATATTTAGCTGAAGCTTGGGGGAGAATGCACTTCATGCATCATATCGTGCATTGCAGATGTGCTTTAATGTCGTTTAATTGAAAATCCATAAAAATCTAAAAAATGTAAAAACTTAAAAGTACCATTCCTCATCTTATTGTCTCGTAACTTGGGATTTATACTTTTCTCAAGTAATTATCAAGGACACTCGGTTAGATAATGATATTCAAATGCCATGAATTTTATCAATTTATCACCTTAATATTAGGAACGGAATGTTGATTGATGCCAAGTACAATTATGGATACTTAGATGGCAAATTCTTGTTCATGCTCTTTCTTTTCTATGTTCAGTTTTGATAATAATTGCATGTTTATTGAACGTATAAGTTTTTATTGAGCTTAGTTTTGAATAAAATGTAATATACGAAAATAAAGCTGAAAAAAAATAATTTTGTGATAAAGTAGCTGAGGAGGCTATGACATGTGTTATATGGAACCTTGGAGGGTTCAGGCAATTAGATTCGTAGGGATTCATGTCTTGTTACTTAAGGCCAACTGGTTTGGGATCCATCAATTGGAAGCCAGCTACATGGGCCCCTTGTGCAATATGGAGAAGTGCACTAACAGCCAAGTCACTATTGAAATTCGAAACTCTCACTCAAAACTTGGGAATGTTCAGGCAAGTAAGCTTGAGTGGTTCCTCAACACTTGTTGTCATAAGGCCATCTGATCTTGGAGTCATCAGTAAGACTTCCTTGTGCAACCCTATTTGAAGGCTAGAACTCAAAGAAAAAAATATAAGAAAATAATATGAAATTTAACTTTGATAATAAGCTCAGTAGACACTTGTGTTTTCAATGTTGATGCTCTTATTTGATGAATTGGATATTGTTTTTATGCATAGGGCTGGACTTGAAGGAGTTTAAATATGTTTAGGTAGCTAAATTTCTATGCGGCTGGAATTATTGGAAAGTGGAAAGAACCTTTGGCGATGAATGTATAGATTAATGGTACTAGAAAAGTACTTGTTCTGCGGAGTGGAAATAATAATTGAATTCTGAGTTTTGCCTTGAACTTTGATTGAGAACAAGCAAACATCCACGTTTGGGGGAGTTTGATGCATGCATATTTCAACATATATTGAGGCATAGATTTAGAGTTGTTTTGGTTAATTTTATCATAGCATACATTTGTTTTTTATTATTTATTTATTTCTATTAGTTCGAGTCATGATTCTACACAAGTTTTGTTAATTATTTGTAGGAAACCATTTGAATGGAGAAGAGGAATTGATAGAAGAGTACATGATGAAAACAATTAACTTTAGAAGCAAAGGAACATAATATATGGATTTCACGGGCCATTACAAGTCATCACGGCCATGATAGAGGCCTTGTGTATCAACAAACAAGTGGACTTGTTACAAGATGGGCCGTTAGATATAAAGTTTGATAGACTATGTATGCTAGGATTGCTCTCTAGAATAGAAGAATGCAAATGTTATGATCTGTAATAACTATTAGAATAATATATTAAATTTGGATTTATTAGCATGCATAATTGTGGTTAAATAGCCTAGCTTTAATCAATGAAATAGTTGAAAAATGTGGCTTGAGCGATCAGACACGATCTGCTTCCATCCTGGACACGACCTATGTCTGAGGGATGAAACCCTAGTCGTCACGTGAACACGACCTGAGAGATTGGAACACGGACTGTGTCCCACTCGGACTCAACCTTCGTTCATGACATTTGAAATCCTAATGTACATCCACGGCAAAACTTAATCCATGTCGATTTCGAACATTGTCCACGTCCACGCACACAGGAATCATGTTCCGGTTTTTAATTGATTAATTTAATTAGATGACGGTGCATCATCCATGTCACCCAAACATAGTTAGACATGTGCCCTAAAATAAAATAAATCGAAAATTGAATTAGGGATTGAATGTGACCCTTATCGATTTTTGACACGCTGGCATCCCATGCCAAAAATATGTTACCATTGTTAGTGCATAGAACATGGCTCATGTTCGGCCCGAATCATGACTTCGGATGTCAAACCATTTTTACGCCACAAACATGGCCCGTGTTTAGATTAGATATGATTATTTAATTAAATTGAGAACCTTAGAATTTCTTTTGATGATTATAAGGACTATTATTGTAGAAAAAGAAAGGGTTTAAACAAGAAAAATAATAATAAGATGAGGTCATCATGCATTACATAGTTTTGGAGTCAAGTTACACAATTGTATTGTTAAGAGACTATTAGACCAAGTACTATTTAGTTTCTATTGCCTAACTTTCTACCTGCTTTACAATAAAAATGTTTTCTCGAGCATCCTTCCCCTAGTGGGCTCCTGTCGTGGTATATGCACCACCACTTATCTCTATTGGGAAACCTCCTAAATCTCATGAGCCGTATTGCAAAGTCACCGCAAAGTCACTAATGTGATAAGTCAAAGAGTATAAACATTGATCAGAGCACAGAATGTTAATCAGAGCATTGAATAGAATTGATCCAGAGCATATAACTATATAACTGATCCAATGCATTGTATAGAAAATCAAAGTATTGCCTTGAAGGGAAATTATTGCATTGATCACAAGTACTGAATTTTACAAGATAGCATATGATATTATATTGCTCATTGATTATTGTAAACTTTACTTTTATCTCTTACGATTATGATTTATTTACATGCTTCATGCTATCATATTTATAGCTCATAATAGAATTGCCTCCCATGTATTGGATCATGTAGGTGAGTAATCTGTAGTGATGTACAGACCAGTTGCGAGTGCGATGATTGGCGTTCGTGATGACTACTGTTTTCACATGGATAATGATATTCTTGGTCTATTCCCTATTTTAGTCTTCTATTGAGTTGTAATCACAGATGGATGATGACCATTGTAAATCTAACATCCTACGTGTCGGAAAAACGATCATTTAGTAAATAAAAAATAAAAAAGAATAAAAAATCAGACAATTCGATACAATTGAATTGCCATTTTAAAGGTTATTAGTCCTACTTTTTGTTCGATTTTATAGTTAGCATTAAAGGAGGTTAGAATTTTGCAATAATCGAGAGAGGTTAAAGAAAATAATCCAAAATATAATTGTAACGCACCCAGAAGCACACCATATCACGTGGCAAAATGCCCTCTTAGAGACGTTAACAAATCTATGCTATACTCTAACTTGCTAGTTGACTCTTTGGCCAGTCAACCAAAATGCAAAATAATTAAAAATCAAAAACTATTTTATAGCATGCGAAAATCGATAAATATAAAAAACTCCGACACGTAGGATGTTAGATTTACAATGGATGTTAAATTTTCTCTCTACAAAATCCTTTTGTATCCTCCATAAATTTCACATCCCTCAACATACATGGTGCTACCTACTTTCATTAAACCCTTATCTTAATTACACAAAATTTAATAAAGCCAAATCTTACATTAATGAGAAATGAGGATCATTAGAAGGTCTCTAGACTCTATAGCATCATTTGGAGAAAAAGAAAACTGCTATTGTAATTAGTCCTTACCCTAATAAAATGTGAACTTTTCACTTTCTTTACATATTTTGTATGAGATAGTTAGTGCACCAGTAATACAAATAAATATGGCAATTTCAGACTATATATCTCGATTTATAAGTCCATCATTCTTCTATAGTCGTTTTTTCGTAGCTAGATGGTGGCAACACTTTCTTTCTTTTTTTTCTTTTTTTCTTTTTTTCTTTTATTTTCTTTCCTTTCTCCTTTCTCCTTTCGTTTTCTTTCCTCTACAATTATTTTATCCCTCTTCATTTTTTCCTCTCCCTTCCTCCTAGCTGCTCTCATGAGAATGAGTCGTGTGCCCCTTTTATAGCACATCTCCCCTTCTCTCATTAAAAGAGAGGAGGGGTGACGGGCAAAAAGCCCCCCTGCCTGTGTTGTGAGCCATTGGGTTATTTTTTATAACTTTTTCTTTCTTTTTTTCACTAGAAATTACAACTATGCTCCGCCAATGAGGCGATATGTGACTTTATTCTTGCTGCTTTCATTTTTGGAAACCATGAAATTGCATGGAAAAGCAAATTAGCTTTAGAGACATGCTGCCATTTGCTTGCTTTGTAGGAAACATAAAAAATCAGCTGTGATGTAAAGATTGAGAAAAAGCAGATACAAACGCCTCTCCGCCTCGCTGTGTTCTTTAGTGCCATCACGACCTCCACAACTGAATCTCCACCGCCATCGGCGCAGTTTCCCCTAACCATCTTCTTATCACCCAATGTTGTTGGCACTCAAAGCAACTTTGTGCCACCGTCGTCCGACATCAAGGGTGCCTAAGCCAACGTTGTCAGGAAAGCCCCAAAGCCATAGCTGGAACAACTGAAGAAGACCCAAAGTTCCTAGCCGGAACAAAGCCCATTGCATCAAAATAATCCCGAATCGACAAGCACAAAAGCAGAAAAAAATTCAAAACTTGAACAAGAGAATGCCCCCAATATCCAATCTTTCGTGGATTTAGGATGACATGTAGATAAATCACTAGAGAAATATTTAGAGTCATTATTTTCTATCAAATCTATATTTGTAGGAGAAATTACTCTCGCTACCCGTTTCGCCCGGTTTGAGCGCTCGGTTGTATAAACACTGATCCCCCTTTATTATAGATGATCTCATTTTTAGTAATTTTTATGTTTGTTGGATTCGCTCCAAAATTTTCTCTCGACTTCTATGGGCAAGATATACTCAATGAAAAATCATCAGCCATAGATAGAAAGCCGTTATTTTCCTACAAATATCTCTAATTTATCCTTAGAATTTGAATTTACCCTTTACACTTTGAACTTTAATCAATTTTGAGAATTTTCGTACAACTCCGATTGTCGCAAAAATTAATAAGTAGATTCGGCGTGTCATTGCGTGCCTAGAAAAATTGGCATAATTTTCCATGGATTCTATGGCGCCTTTATAGTCGGTGCATGAGAGAGCACATGGTATTGTCGATAAGGATCAAACTCGGCACACTCCATCGAGGTTGCTTCCCGGACGGGCAAGGCTTTAGAGCCATCGCAATTTGGGGACAAAAACATACCCCATGAGCTCCGATTTGCCACCTGTTTCATCCGGTTCGAGCACACGGTCAATAAATATTGGTCCCCCTTTACTATAGATGATCTAATTTTTAGTAATTTTTACGTTCGTCGGATTGCGCAATAAAATTTTCTCTCGACTTTATGGGCAAGATATACTCAAGGAAAAATCACCGGCCATAGATAGTGAGCCGTTATTTTTCTATAATTATCTCTAATTTGCCCTTAGTACATGCACATGTAGAATACTGCATCTTGTGTAATATATATATATATATATATATATATACTTTTTTTATTATTATTTTCCATTTGGGTATTAAGATTACAATCATGTACTTTCATAACATTTTTTGTTTTACCATCAAACAAGAAGTCGTCAACTTAATTAATTGTAATCCTTTTTCTGAAATTTAACCATTTTTTTCTTGTTGTAATACATTTACCATTATATACCTATTAAGTACTTCTGCACACTTCATCACTGCTTTGGACCGTCGGTGTTAATTAGGCACCGTGTTGATACTCTAGAGTACATAAGGAATTCTACAACATGACAACTTATTTATGAGATGATCTTTTCCATTTTCAGTGGGATAAAGAAACTGGCTTAATGAAGAGCACTTTCCCCTTGATATAACTATATTCACAAGCAACGAAAAAGATATCTACTTATTACAAACTTATCACATTCTTAATCCTTTTGAAAATCAGGACAAATTCCTCAATCCTAGTAATATCACATTAAACTATCTTAGTATAATCAATAGTTTTTTGTGTATTAATTTTACTTAGCACATTAAGCAAGTAGTCATTTAATGATAACAATAAGTCAATTTAACTATGACAATCTAATCCTACGTGTAATAAAAAAGTAATCGATAATACGTTACATGAGTCTTCTACTCTAGCATAATCAATGTAATTTATGAATACTAACTCTTATTAGTACATTATGATGATCAATACTATGACAATTCAATCTTATGAATAATCAATGTTCGATAGTTACAACTGTCAATAATGTTATGAGCATCAATAAGTACTCATAGGTATTGGGGAAAGTGCTCTTCATTAAGCCAATTTTCTTGGACTGTCAATAATATTATGAGCATCAATAAGTACCAATGGCTCATAACCAATCAATAATAAATGAAGTTTATCTTTTACTTCATTTTCTTATCATATATCATATGACATTTTGAACATCTCTCTTATGACTTCCCAAAGTCGTCCCCATATATCTATATTCGATAAGTCGTCTCGATATGTCATATGATATTTATAATGGCTCATAACCAATCAATAATAAATGAAGTTTATCTTTTACTTCATTTTCTTATCATATATCATATGACATTTTGAACATCTCTCTTATGACTTCCCAAAGTCGTCCCCATATATCTATATTCGATAAGTCGTCTCGATATGTCATATGATATTTATCATTTTTTAATGATCTCATAAATCAATGTGTGTTTATCTATCAATGTATTGAAGATATTGGTAATCTCAATGTCAATAAGACTATCCAAGCTCGGGTAACAAATAATACCCCAATATCTCATGTCTGGATCATAGATCAATGCTTTGAAAGTATATTGAGATGAGATTGACACCCCACAATATGATCAATGGTTTGAGAAAATCCTGTGACAAGATTAGCACGCCACAATATAATCAATGGTTTGAGAAAATTCCGAGATGAGATCAACACCCCACAATATGATCCATCGGATTGGTCTTCAATAATTACAATCATATTTGACGGTTGTTAATTTTAAAACCCAATTATGATTGTACAAGCAATACACTTCTAGGTGTCGTTCAATCAATAATAGGAGCACAATACAATTACCAATAAATATCATGCAATTATTCAATAAATAATATTTTATCATAATCATGTTTTACTATTAAAACATGGATTTCAATTATTTTAATAATATCAATAGGGCGACTAACATCAATGAAGAACATGCAAGTAGATATGACGACATACGAAATGGAGAGAAATACTCGAAGCAATGTGGACCGAATAGAAAGAAATGGAAAAACACAAAAAAGAAGACAAAATATTGGAAAAAGAATAATCATTGGTAAATATGCATCTTTCAAAATGCATTTTGTAGCATGACTAAGACAAATTCGTTAATAAGAGATCATCATAATGTAAAATTTAATTGTTAGTTTTAGCTTTTCTCTACAATTTACTAGTTTGTTTCCTAACACAGAACAATTTATTACTACAATTTAATAAGGATTACTACTTCCTCTTCCCACCACTGACCAGAAACTAAAAGGGTTCTTCCTATCCTTAAATAAAAAAGGTCAGCAAGTAACACAATATATTTAGTGAAAATATAATGCAGAAGAATAGAACACATAAAGAAGGATCCAAGAAAATGGTACCTAGGAATTTTAATAGGATCTGAAAACAAATACACTTTTAATTTGGGTCAAAGGGGCTGTTTAAATTACTTGCACAACACTATGGGGAGTACTAATGTAACACCCACTATGTAGGATACTTTGTAACGCCCCAAAATTTGACCTCGACATGCGACCAGGATTGATATCCGAAAGTGGCCAGGTTGTTTGAGAAACGTTACGATAATAAACAATATATGATATAAAACTATAAAACAGCAAAAAACTTTGTTATAATAAAATATAATTATTATATGACTAAAAAATGATAAAAAAATTTATACATATATCATGTGCAATCTTCATGTCAAAAGCAACGCCACCACGATCCCCCATTCTTGATTACTTGCACAGATCCAGAATGCAGGGGAAATCATCTCAATTAGTCATATGTGGTAGTCATATTTTTTTCAGAGACTTAACATTAATATCAAAATATCGTATCAATAAATATAAATATCAATAATCAATAATATACTATGCGTGTCAACTATACAAGTATAATCAATAGTTTTCAGTGTACTAATTTTACTTAGCACATTAAGGAAGTAGTCATATAACTATAGCAATAAGACAATTTAACTATGACAATCTGATCCGACATGTAATAAAAAATTAATCGATAATAGGCTACATGAGTCTTCTACTCTAGAATAATTAATATCATTTATGAGTACGAACTCTTATTAGTAAGTCATCCTGCTCTCAAGGCAACAAGAAGAACCATTATGATCATCACTACTATTGCTATTCAACCTTATCAATAATCAATGTTCGATCTTTATAATTATTAATAATGTTATAAGCATCAATAAGTACACATAGGTACACAATGTGTCAATTTCAATACACATGAATTTCGGCTTTGACATATGACTTTACACAATAAACATTTTACTTTAAATTTTAAAAATTAACATATACATATATTTTTGGACTTTATACCAATAAAATATCAATTAAGTTTCCTAACAATACGTCATGACCTTATAACTCAATGTAATAAACTTTATTCTTAGTCTCTTACTTTCAGAAATATAGGAACTTATACATAAGAAACTTAAATTCGTCGATTTTGAACGATGACCTTAGACTTTCCTGCACTTAGGAACTTAAATGATGATAACTTGAGCCTTATCATTAAGGTTTAATATCATTAACTCAATAAATGAGTTCTTTTATTAAGCTCTGATACCAAACTTTAACGCTCCGACATCCGACCTCGACACATGGCCAAGATCGATATCTGACACGCGGACAGGTGGTTCCACAAACATTACGATAATAAACAAAATATGTTGTAAGACTATAAACAACGAAAAATTTTGTTATAATAAAATATCATTATTATATGATTCAATAATGATAAAAACTTTTATACATATACCATATGCAATCTTTCACATCAAAACTAGTGCTACTGCGATCCTTCATTCTTGATTACCTGCACAAATCCAGAATGTAGGAAAAAATTCATTTCAATTAGTCGTATGTGGTAGTCATATTTATTTCAGAGACCTAACATTGGTCTTAAAATATTGTGTCAATGAATTCAAATATCAATAATCATAATAGGTAGGTCAACTATCCTAGTGTAATCAATAATTTTCAATGTACTAATTTTACTTAGCACATTAAGGAAGTGGTCATTTAACTATAACAAGAAGACAATTTAACTATGACAATCTGATCCTATGTGTAATCAATATTAGTCAATAACAATTTATCAATAATATGCTACATGAGTCTTCTACTCTAGCATAATCAATGTCATTTATGAGTAATAACTCTTATTAATTAGTACATTATGGTGATCAAATACTAATATTATACAATCTTATCAATAATCAATGTTCGATCTTTACAATTATCAATAATATTATGAACACCAATAAGTACCCATAGGTACACAATGTGTCAATGTCAATGATCAATGACTCATAAATAATCAATAATAAATGAAGTTTATCTTTTACTTCATTTTCTTATCATATATCATATGATATTTTGGAAGTCCCTCCTATAACGTCCCGAAGCCATCCTCATATATATGTCTTGAATAAGCAGTCTCAGTATGTCATATGATATTTATCAATGTTCAATAATTTCATCAATCAATCAATCAATGCATGTTTCTTTATCAATGTATTGAAGACATTGGTCATCTCAATATCAAAAAGGTTGGCCAAGCCCGGGTAACCCATAGTATCTGCAATAGTCCACGTTTGGATCAGTTTGGGAATATCCTCGGATGAGATAGGCATCCCATAATATGATCAATAGTTTGGAAAAATTTTGAGACGAGATCAAAATGCCTCAATACACTCAATGGTTTGGGAAATCCTGGGATGAGATCAACATCCACAATATGATATATCACGATAGCAGTATTCAATATACCAATTACAATCACAATCAATTGTTGTCAATTTTAAAGACTAATTACGGCTTTACATGCAATATACTTTTAGAAATAACCTGGAATCGACAAGCACAAACACAAGGAGACCCCAAGTTCCTAGCCGGAACAAAGCCCATTGCATCGAAATAAACTAGAATCGACAAGCACAAAAGCAGATAAAAAGAATTCTCAACTTCAACAAGAGAATGCCCCCAATATCCAATCTTTCGTGGATTCAGGATGACTTCTAGATAAATCGTGAGAGAAATATTTGAAGTCATTATTTTATACCAAATATATCTTTCTAGGAGGAATTATTCTCTCTCTTAACCTAGAAAAGGTTCCGCAAGAAAGATATCTATGAGTTTCAAAATTTGAATCACCCAGAACTCGGGCATGGTTCCAGCGGTTCCGCCAAAAGGGACCTGAACACCAAAACTTGAGGTCACGTAACCCCAAGTTTTGAACATGATTATCCTTCTTTGATTTTTCTTGTTTTTGACTTTTTTTTGTTAATGATGTGACATATTTTCCAATTTTTAATTTATTTTTCTCTTTTATTTAAACTTATTTTTCTTTTTTTTATTTTCTCTCTCTTGAGCTTATATGTTCATTTATTTATTTTTTCTTTATCTTTAAAATTATCATTGTCAAGACTTCATGATAAGATTCTATCCTCCGAGAAAATATATCAAACTGAGAAATGAAATAAGTTGCTTTCATCAAAATGACAACGAGACTCTGGGAGCAGCATGGGAAAGATACAAGGCCATGCAGAGGAAGGTTCCATTCCATGCCATACCCAATTGACTTTTAATAGAAATTTTTCATAATGGTCTCACACCACCAATGTGATTAAGTATTAACTGTACTGCAAGGGGAGGTACAATCATGAATCTTCGATATCTTGAAGCATGTGCCTTCTTGACCAGTTCGCGTTGATTGACAATGGGTGTCGTGAAATTCCTCAAAATTTGGGAGGAGTTTACAAGGAAGGGTACAAAGCGTTGAATGATAAAGTGGATGCACTGGTTAACATCATGTCAAAGGTAAACCATGGACAAGTCAATTAAGTGTCTAAGATCCCAGTAAATTGTGACAGTTGTGGGGAACCTCATGTTAATTACGAGTGCATGCAGACTCCCGAGCAAATGAACTATTTGGGGAATCAAAAACCGAGGAAACAACTCATATGGCAATAAATTTCAGCCATACAAAAGAAATCACCGTAGATTCTCCTGTAGCAACCCCAATGCAGCACAACAATCACCTCGACCACAATATTCTCTAGGCATACTCCCAAGACCACCTTTTCAACCTCAGTAGCGTTATTAGCCACAGTAGTCTGAACAATCAAAGGAGAAAAAGAAATCTTGGAAATATGCTATCGAGAAGTTGTCCAATTCAACGAGCGACAGATTTGAGAAGATACAAAAGGGGATGGAGTTACTTATCACATCTAGTAGAAGTTTGGAATATCAAGTTGGTCAATTGGCATCATCAATGAACTCACGAGAAGAAGGAAGTCTGCCTGGCTAGGCCTAGAAGAGCCCAAAAGAGCATTGTAAGGCAATTGAACTTCAGGGTGGAAAAAGTTAGAGGAACCAAAGGCCAAGAATAAAGACAAGGAAGAGACTTCTACCTCAACTCCATCTCAACCTGAGCTTGAAACCGAGGGATATCAAGAGAAAGGATCCACGAGTGGAGAAAATGAGGCATATAAAACCCTCCACCGTATGTACTTCCCATTCCATTCCCACGGAAGCTTCGTAAACCCAAGGTGGATCTACAATTTGAAAAGTTTTTCAAATTTTCAAGAAACTTCATATTAAAATTCCATTTACTGATGCCATAACACAAATTCCTACTTATGCGAAGTTCTTGAAAGAGATAATGTCAAAGAAGAGGACTCTAGAAGGGCATGAGACCATTGCACCGACAAAAGAATGTAGTGCAGTTCTGCAGAAGAAACTTCCACCTAAGTTAAGAGATTCATGAAGTTTCTCGATTCCTTGCACCATAAGGAATCTAAACATTACAAAAACTCTGTGTGATTTAGGGGCAAGTGTGTCACTTAGCTTTTGATATACAAGAAGCTCGGACTATAGGAGCTCAAACCAACAATAGTTATGCTGCAAGTAGTTGATCGCTCTATAACACATCCCAAAGGAGTACTAAAACATGTGCTACTAAAGGTCGATAAGTTCTTTGTGACAGTCGACTTTATAGTATTAGATATGGAAGAGGGTCTAGAAATCCCAATCATTTTGGGAAGGTCATTTATTGCCACAACGGGAGCACTAATTTGGTGTGAAGCAAGGAAATCTCACACTCACCATAGGACAAGTGGAGTTAAATCTCTGAAGTTCTACCAAGTATCACCCGTCATCAGACCAAGTCTTTCAGGTGGACTGTATTGACGAGCAGACAAAAGAAGTCTCCAACGAGATCACCCATCCAGACCCATTGGAGAGGTGCCTATTGAAGATTGATGGTGGAGAAGGCATATCAAGTGAAGTCATGGAGATAGCGAATGCATTGGATATATGCTGCGGAATACATGCCATACAACCGAGGTAAAACTTTTGAAGAGCTTAGTAAAGGTAAAGAAGTTTCGTCTCCTTCACATATAATACCTCCTAATCTTGAACTTAAGTCACTTCCTTCTCACCTTAAATATGTGTTTTTGGGTCATAATAGCACCTTACCTATTATTGTTAATGCTTCTCTTGATACACAGCAACTCGAGAAACTATTGAGGGTAAATAAGAAGCAGGCCATAAGATGGACTAGAGCGGACCTAAAAGGAATTAGTCCCCTCCATATGTATGCATCGCATTCTTATAGAGGAAGACCATAAATCGAATGTCGAAAATCAAAGAAGGCTTAATCCCAATATGAAAGTGGTTAGATGTGAGGTTCTCAAGTGGTTAGATGTAGGTATCATATATCAAATTTCTGACAGCTCGTGGGTGGGTCTGGTGCAATGCGTATCTAAGAAGGGAGGGATGACTGTAGTGACAAATGAAAAAATGAGCTCATTCCCACACGCACAGTAACACGTTGGAGATATGCATCGACTATAGGAAACTAAAGAATGCCACCCGAAAAGACCATTTCCTATTACCTTTTCTGGATCAAATACTTGAGCGTCTAGCGGGGTATGAGTACTATTTTCACTTTGATGGATATTTTGGGTACAACCAAATCTACATAGCCCCAAAGTACCAGGAAAAAATCACCTTTACATGCCCTTATGAAACTTTCACATTCAAGTGTATGCCCTTTGGGTAGTATAATGCACCTGCAATTTTCCTACGCTATATGATGACCATATTTTTAGACTTTATAGAAAAGACAATGGAAGTTTTCATGGATGATTTTTCTATATTTGGTTCATCGTCTGATGTGTGCCTAGCGAATTTGTCTCAAATTTTGACTAGATTTGAGGAAACAAATTTAGTTTTAAATTGGGAGAAGTGCCATTTTATGGTACAAGTAGAGATTATCTTGGGACACAAAATTTCAGCAAAGGGGATAGAGGCGGATAAGGCTAAGGTTGAATACATTGAGGAATTACAACCACCCACGTCTATGAGAGGAGTGCGATGTTTTCTTAGGCATGCAAGTTTTCATCGTCGATTTATCAAGGAGTTTTTTTTTAAATCGCCAAATCTTTATGCACTTTACTTGCTAAAGAGTCTAACTTTGTCTTTGATGAAGAATATATGCAAACTTTTCACAGGCTCTAATAGAAACTTATCTTAACTTCCATCATTATAGCACCCGATTGGAGCCTACCTTTTGAAGTGATGTGTGATGCAAGTGACTTCGCAATCGAAGTGATGCTAGCGCAAAAGAAGGAAAGAAGATCACACGTGATATACTACATGAGTCGGCCCCTTGATGAAGCCCATCTCAATTACGCCAACCATAGAGAAAGTGTTCTTAGTTGTGGTGTTCGCGTTGGACAAATGCGCCCATATCTTATTCAATCGAAGGTAATTGTTTTCACTGATCATGCTGCAATCAAGTACTTTATGAACAAGAAGGAAGCGAAGCCACGCTTGGTTAGATGGGTGATGCTACTCAAAGAATTAGACTTGGAGATTCAAGAAAAGAAGGGAATGGAGAACACGGTAGTTGATCATTTTTCGTGGCTGGAAAGACCACGAGAGGACTGAAACATTTGCATCAACGAGAATTTCCCTGATGAATTTCTCCAAGTTGTTACTAGCATTCCTTGGTTTGTTGTCTTGGTGAATTATCTGGTAAGAGGTATTATTCCAAGTGAATTTTCTTATAACCAAAGGAAGAAATTATTTTGGGAAGTCAAATACTATTTTTGGGAAGAACCTCTTCTTTTCAAATTCTCTGCTGATGGAATGATCAGACGATGCATTCTGAAGATGAAGTCTATAAAATTTTAACGCAATGTCATTATTTAGAGTGTTGGGGACACTTTAGCATTAACAAAATTGTGGCTAAAATTCATCAATGTAGATTTTATTGGCCCACAATGTATAAAGATGCAAAAAATTTCATAGTCCTTTGATAGATGCTAGAGGATGGGGAACGTAACAAGAAATAATGAAATGCCTCAACAACCAATGTTGGAAGTTGAGCTTTTCGATGTATGGGGCATCAATTTCATGGGTCTCTTTCCATAGTCATGTGGAAATCAATATATTTTGGTGACAGTGGATTATGTCTCTAAATGGACAGTGCAATGACACTAAGGTCATTTTGAAATATTTGAAAAAACATACTTTCACTAGGTTTGGTGTCCTGAGATCCATCATTAGTGATGGGAGACGTCACTTTTGTAATAAATATCTAGATTTTATCCTATTATAGTATGGGGTCACACATAAAATTAGCTTTTGTAACAATTAACAAGATTCTATGCTACATGTGAGTTGATTTTGGTTGTGTTCATTTTGGAAACCATGAAATTGTAAAGAAAAGCAAATTAGCTTTAACCCACATGTTGTCATTTGCTTGCTTTGTAGAAAATGTAAAAAATCATCTATGATGTTCATGCGTGCTAAGTATACATGTAAAATTGCTAGCAAGTGCCCTAGCCGTATCAAGTAATAGAGAATGAGTAGAGTGTCGATCCCATGAGAGGGGTACATTGAATTTGAATAAGATTTTTTCAATAAACTAATGAGAGGCGTACATTGAATTTGAATAATTTTTTTTCAAAAGAAATTAATGGTAAAGATATGATCAATAAGTGTCAAAATGATGTCATCAAGCACTAGACTCAAATGAATAAATAGGGAAAAATCTGGCTTAAAAGATTAAAATTCAATTTCACCAATTCTAAAGAGGATTAAGGTTTACCTAAGATCTTATGTATTCTCCAGGATGCATCAACTATCTCACACCTATAAACTATTGTTCTTCTTCAAGATGCCAATCTAGCCTATTAGGATTTTAAGATGCAATAAAATGTAAGCCCTAAACTATGGAGCGTTACTCTTGAGGATGACAATCACATATACCTCATATCCGACATTACTCTCTAGGATGATACTAAGTGTGGTATGAAATGTTTTGACTAAAATAATTAAAAGATCAATTTGAGGAATTCAGATGAAAATCATAAATTTGTTATTGCTCTCTACGATGCTAACTTGTCATAACATCATAAGAAGCATGAAAAGCATTAAACACAATATGACATACACAAGAGAAATTGAGTAAAATGAATTTTATATAAAAACTAGGGTTTTCCCAGGTTTTCACTTTCTACAAGTAAAATCTCCAAAAATAAATCTCAAAATACATGGGAGTTCATCCGGATATACAATAGGAGAAGAAAATAAATTACAACAACAACTATTCATAGAAATTGTACACCTTTTAGTCAACGATCTTGCAGCACTTCGTCTTCTCCTTCTTTAGGCTCTCCCAGGCTTCCCCTCCATGTTTTGAGAGCTATTTATAGGTGAGAAGAATTATAGACTTGATGAAATTTATCCAAGGGAAGATCAGGCTCCAAAAATATCTTGACCGTCAAAATTGGACTTGAAACAGCCTAAAAATCAAGTAGAATCGCGCATGATGAACATCGTCAAGGCCCGTGTCAACTTTGTCATGGCCATGACCGAATACTGTATTTGGGCGCAGGTCACATCACGGTCCGTTACAAAATTTTCACATCCATGACCGAACGACTGTTGGCGGCCTTCATAAATATCACAGCCTGTGATCTAAAAATCACGATCGTGACCGAACACAGGTTTGGACTCTTGAATGTGTCATGGTTCGTGACGAAATCTTCACGACCATGACCGAACGTTGATTTCTTCTCTCATATGTGTTATGGCTATGAGTTGTTCGTCACGACCATTACGAACATATGTGTCTTTGGCTCAACATGTCACGGCCTCCGACCAGATTATCACGGCCATGACCGAACGATAATTTTTTGCTTCTCTTTTGATTGGTAAAGTCACGACCCATGATACCGATCATGGTCGTGACTGATATTCTGAATTTTATACTTGTGCATTTTGACTATGAATTTGGTCAAGTTTTCGGTGGCCTTCTCCAGTTGAGCCAATGAGTGTCCTGAACATACAAAAAGGCTAGTTATGTAGACTCTGACTCAGAGAATAAAAAATAAATGAAATATATACTAATTTGATGCATATGCTTACAGAATACATGAGAAATTGTTTGAAAATGATATGAAAAATATGACTAAATTGCTACGCATCAAATGTAAAGATTGATAAAAAGCACATACAAACGCCTCTCCACCTCAGTGTGTTATTCAGCGCCATCACGACCTTCACATCTGAATCTCCATTGCCATCGATGCAGTCTCCCTTACTGTCTCTTCCCACCCAATGTTGTCGGCACCCGAAGCAACTTTGTGCGCCCTCGTCGGACATCAAGGGTGCCCAAGCAAATGTTGTCGGGCAAACCCCAAAGCCATAGCAAACACAGCCCAAGAAGAACCCAAGTTCCCAGCCAGAGCATAGCCTATTACATCAAAATAACTGCGAATCGACAAGCAAAAAAGTAGATAAAAAAATTTTCAACTTGAATAAGAGAATGCCCCCAATATACAATCTTTCGTGGATTTAGGACGACATGTAGATAAATCATGAGAGAAATATTTAGAGTCATTATTTTCGATCAAATCTATATTTGTAGGAGGAATTATTCTCTTTTAACGTGTAGAAGGTTCCGCGAAAAAGATGTCTATGAGTTTCAAATTTTGAATTAGCCGGAACATTAGCGACCAAAATTGTTGGTCTCTACAAAATATACTTGTTGGCAACCAAAGAAATTTTTTGGTGCATAAAAAAAATTTAGGAATCTTGGGTGATCAAAATAATTTTGGTCTCAAAAGACAACATGGACCAAAAGGGAAGTTTTAGTGACCAATATATTTGATTCGTACTAAAGATTTTTTTTCTTGCAATGACTATTTATTATTGGATTAGAAAATACAAACTTTCAAGCATTTTTCAAAATTTTCCATTGTAAAAAATAATGTTTTCTTATATGATAAATTCATGTGAATATATAAGTATATATATTAATTTGTACTTAAATATTAATAAGAATAAATAGGAAACTTAGATTATTTGTAGTCCAATACAAAACGTTTTGCCATGTCAGCAACATAAGCCAACGATTGTCATTCTATTATAATTTACCCATATAAAAAATTGCAGAAGAAGGATAGCAACAAAAAAAAATTGAATTATTAATAATAAATAATTATTATAAAATTAGCATCCAAATTTTCTTTTCGTGACATTAAACTTTATATAAAAAGGAACAAAAGACTTCCGCATGAATTATCCGGTATAGATCATAAAGAAACTCTTCTTGAAAAACTAATCCAAGCGAAGTGCAAGTGCACAGGTGTTTATATAGAGTTGGAGATCGAGGACAGCGGTGTAATTTGAAACGACATCTTATCATTATCGGATTAGGATTCTAATTAATTTATTATAAAACTAACTAAAGAACGACGTTCAAATTATAAAATTCGATCAATGATCCAAATCTTTTGCAAGGGAAAAGAAAAGAATCATCCAAATCATTTTCTATGCTCTCGACAATACGCATTCTCCCCTCCTTACGAGATCTCCTCTTCGATCTGCATTTTCTTCTTCCTGCTGAATGCATATGGATCCTTGGAGGAACCCATCGTTACAGTGATAGTGGGAAGATGTTGGGCAGAGGCCAATACGGCACTCTTACCCTCGACTTCTTGAACCATGGATGCAAACGAACGCTGGTGGCCGTCAAGACGGTGACAGGATCAAAGGGTGCGATGGAATTGAGGCGGGAGAAGAAGTTGTTGGACCAACTTAATGGCTGCGATCAGGTCATCTGCTGCTACGGCGATGCCACCAGCACCAAGAACGAGGAGGACGGTAAGGGGCAGAGCTACAAAATATTCCTCGAGTTTGCGCCGNTGCCATCCTGCGAGAGTATCGCTGCTTCAGGATCGTCGTACAGAGGAACGGCGTACTACCTGGCGCCGGAGTGCATAGCCAGAAGCGAGTATAGAACGCCGGCGGATGTATGGGCCCTGGGCTGCACCTTGGCTGAGATGCTGATGGGCAAGCCGGCGAGAGCATATCTGGATAATGTAGCAGATTCTGAGTACTTGGCTTTGATCGGCAAAGGTGACGCTCTACCGGAGATACCCAACCATGTCCGAGTTGGGGAGGAACTTCTTGTGGAGGTGCTTCGAGGTGGACACCCGGAAGAGATGGACTGCTGAGATGCTCCTGACACATCCTTAAATGGCTCAAAGCAAGGAAGAAGCCCACTGTCACGCCCCGAACCTGACGCCTGGAATGCGGCAAGGATGTTGTAGTCATTCTACATAATTCAAATTTAAACTCAAAAGATGGTTAGAAATAATTCTAACGGTTCAAAAATAAAAAAAACTCTATGAAATTTGTCAAAAATTTCGACATGACCTTTGCTAAAAATTCGTCTTTGCGTCATGTACAAATATAGAATGGGCCAAACCCAAATCATATGACTCAACAGAATAGAAAATGAAGAAAGTAAAGAGCCCGATGCCCCCAAATAATAACATAAAAATGGACACGAAGGTCTTAGGTATAGACTACGTCTAATCCTCTCTAAATCTATCATATGCACACGACCTAATTATTTCCCTTTTAATGTGCCCTGTGAGCATACAAAGCAATCATATCAATCTCCGAGGAGTACCTCCTCATCTCCTACAAAAAAATATAACGAATAGAGGGGTGAGCATAAAGAGCTCAGTGAGGAATAAGATTTCACAAACTATAAAAATCGAAAAACAAATCCGAACAGAAATCACATCTTGAAATCCAAACACAAGCTAATTTCATACATAGATTTTTAAATGAAAATATTTTGCAACTCAACATGCAGAGTGAAATATGCCATGCAATGGGCTATATCTATGTGTTATGACACTCCCTCGCTACCCGCGAGTACATCATCCTCATCATCCTCATCCTCATCCTCATTATCATCCTCATCATCATCATACCTGAGGATCACCCCACCCACGCGAGTCATCGCTCGTCACTGTGGGGGTCTCACTCCTCCTTGTAAGGGACACCTCGCCGACGCGAGTCATCGCTCGACACTATGAGGGCCTCACATCTCCACGAGAGGGACACCTCACCCGCGCGAGCCATCGCTCAACATTGTGAGGGCTTCTCATCACCATGTATTATATCAATCAACATAAGTAAGGATCACCTCACCCACGCAAGCCATAG
This sequence comes from Pontederia paniculata, assembly GCA_001647135.1. Taxonomy (NCBI): domain Eukaryota; kingdom Viridiplantae; phylum Streptophyta; class Magnoliopsida; order Commelinales; family Pontederiaceae; genus Pontederia; species Pontederia paniculata. Next base: position 24,641 of record LTAE01006529.1, read on the forward strand.
CACGACACTGTGAAATGTTGAATCTAGGATCCCGAGATTATTTTGATGATCACAAATTTGTCAGGAAACTTAGTTTGAACTAATGAACTTGTTGAGCTGATTTTTGAAACATAGGATATTCAAATTCAGAGCATGATAGGTCGACCAAAGTTAAAGAACGGACGATCTATGCACATAAAAGACATATCAGAAGAACACTATGTGTGCGGTGGTCGTCCAAAGTATATGAAGTGGTCGACCAATGTTGGAGGCAAGGATGTAAGAAGTGAAGTCAAAGACTGAATGGTCGACCGAAGATACTGACAGGACGACCGAAGGATAAGGGCTTAATAGGAGAGGTCGCCGATGAAGAGCAATGGGCGATCGGCGGTTTCAAACATACGGCAAAAGGATGGAGAACGGGCGGTCCAAGGAGAAGTGGACGCCCAGTGAAGAGACTTAGTCGAAGAAGGCTCTTGGCTAAGTAGAAGAGGTCGTCCGTTG
>LTAE01006530.1:3013-25122 GCA_001647135.1 Pontederia paniculata
CTCTCTCTCTCTCTCTCTCTCTCTCTCTCTCTCTCTCTCTCTCTCTCTCCCTCTCTCTCAATCTGCCTGCCTGCCTGCCTGCTTGGATAACCAGTCCGGTCATCTGTTGGGAAGAAATTTGCAGACCTAATGATACGAAGAGGTAAGGCCATGCAAAATGCAGAAAGAACCAAAAGCTGTGCATGGAGATGTGTTTAAAGGTAACATGGTTGGATTTACGTACCAATCCAGTTGTGGTTCCACCACGTGAACTCTGAAAGATCCTCACAATTCTTTTTTACTTTCAAGTTGCGCGTTTTCTTATGTCATTTTTCTTTGGAAAAGTTATGGTATATCTGGATTTCAGAAAACATGCTCATTTATGTCAGATTCTTTTTCTAAAAAAAATTATTCTTTTTCTAAAAAAAATTATCTTCAAATTCGTTTCAGACGATATTTTTACTTTCTATTTTCAAAAAGACTAAAAGTATGAGTAGGAAGACTAATTTATTATGAAGTAAAATGTTTCTCACAGAACTATTTTCAGCACTTCTGAGCCACAGATTAGTTCAACCTCTTGAGAGAATAAAGACAGCTCAAGAATAATGAAAGGAAAAGTTGCTTTCCATTTGCTGATACTAATATTACCACTGAACATGTCATGGCATGCAAGTCTTATTATAATCATCAAGTCTTATATACAAGAGAAATTGTGAAAACATTCGCCTTCTTTCATTAAACCAGTCATGTTTGCTCAGTAGCCAAACACATAAGTTCCTCTAGGGGAAAAAAAGAATCCTTACTTCCACAAACAATCCCAAAAGAGAAAGCATAACTTCATGAGTCAATTTCGACTCAACATGACATCCCACAGAAAAAAATAAAAGTTTCAACTAATGGCATGAGCGTGTCTAGTATTAGACCGAATTCGTGTGCAGTGACAAAGTTCTTCAATGATTCAGCACCTGAACTTTAGAAAGAAACTCATAATGCAGCCTTGACATCACAGCTCTTTTATGGTTATAAATGCACACAACACTGTAGTTTTGCCTCTTCTGTACAAGTAAATCCTGCAGCATCATAGCTGCCTATCCGGAGAAATTAGTCCTTTAAGGGTAGGTACCAAAAATTACCTCGGCCCAGAAAGTTCCATCGCTTCAACCAAGAGTGACGAGTCATCTGCGAGGTCAGAGTAGCTGCGTTCTGAGGAGGTAATTTCGGGCATCTTGAACTTATGACTGTCCACTCTTAAAGATGTTTCCCATCTCTCGGCAAGTCCATCTCCCTCGAGCATTCGCACCACTTCTGACATCTTGGGCCTATGCCCTGGGTGGTAATGAGTACACAAGAGTGCTACTCGGACCATCTCTTCAAGCTCAATGTGATCATAATTTTTCTTCAGATCCTTGTCAACAAGCATATCCAGTCTCTTCTCTTGGTGCATCTTCTTTACCTGAAAGGAGAAAGCAGGCATTAGTGGTTAATGCCAAATCACTAAGCTATGGGTGCAGATGAAGACATAAAATTTTCCATTTCCAGTTTCCCTTTACCCAGTCAAGCATGGCTCCTTTATGGTTTACTGACTTCCCGAATTCTAGAGCCGTCATACCACTAATTAATTCAAGGATGAGAATGCCAAAGCCAAAAACATCTGTTTTCTCGGAAGACTGTCCTGTAGAAAGATACTCCGGAGCAATGTGTCCCACAGTGCCCCGAACTGCTGTAGTTATATGTGATTCACTGTGATCTAAAAGCTTTGCGAGCCCAAAATCCCCTACTATAGCTTCACAATACTCGTCTAACAAAATGTTAGCAGCCTTTACATCCCTGTGAATTATCTTTGGATCACATTGTTCATGGAGATACAGTAGACCCCGTGCTGTTCCAAGTGCAATTCGTCTCCTGGTAATCCAGTCCAGTGGCGGTTTTCCTAAGGAAAGCAAAAGAAACCATTATGTTTTATTATTTGGGTATCAACATTATATGTCTATTTGCCTGTGCAAAAACAGGAAATCAACAACATGGATAATTATAGAATAAAACATTAAGTAGTCTCTTCCCTGGGCTCCAGAGCTTCTCATTTTCTTTACCTTTCAGTCGGGAGGCAACACTGCCATTAGGCATATATGGGTATACAAGAAGCCTCTCCGAAGTAGTCATACAAAATCCATATAGCCTTAGTAGGTTTCTATGTACTGCTAAGCTTATCATCTCTACTTCTGTTTTGAATTGGATTTCGCCGCCCGTGGCACTTCCATCTTTCAGTCTTTTCACAGCAACAAGAGTTCCATCCGATAAACGGCCCCTATATACATTTCCAAAACCACCTTTTCCCAGTAGGTTCTTGCTGCTGAAGTTGTCTGTTGCCATTTGAAGCTCCTTGAAGTGAAACTTCCTCATATTTCCAAGACAAATGTCCTCATTATTTTGGTCTAGAAAAACAAGAATGTCATATTTTAAATGTTTAAAATGTAGTTGTATTCACAAGTCATCAGTGATTGTTACTAACCATCATCATCAAAGAGGATGTCTTGGTTATGCCTTTGCCTCCACCAAATTAGAAGGCCAACACTGAACACAAGCACACAGAATATTACAGAGCTCAACCCAAATGCCAATGCAACTTTATGATTTCTGAATTTTCCAGGCGCTGAAGTACCTATTTGAAACAGGAAGAAAATTTGTAACAAGTATTAGGTAAAGTTTGATTGTACATAAAATAGAAAAAGAGGCATGATGTACTAAAACTTGTAATATATCTAGGGGTAGTTTGGTTTGACGTAATTGTAAATCCGGAATGTAAATGGTTGTAGTTAGAAATTCTGATATGATTTATATTTACGGGAGTTACTTTTTCTTTGTTTGGATAGATGTAAATGAAATTTTGGAAAACGAATTACGTTGTTTAGTTGAAGTTAAAAATTTGATATAAGTATTTACTTAAAATAAAATAAAATAAAATAAAATATTATTATATATTAATAAATACATAATTAAGTGAAATATAAGTGAAATTTATTTTTTTAATTTTTTTCTTCTTTTAATTTTATTTTTCTTATTTTTTATTTTTGATGTAATTGCAATTACATGTAAATGGCTTTGCAGCACAATTTTCAATGCTGTAAAAGCACTTAAATGCAGTAGTTAGTTTTACACCTGACCAAACATGATTTCTGCATTTACAGCATTGCCATTTACTTGTAAATGCCTTTACAGCAAAACAAACAAGCCCCTAGAGTGAAAGAATTGCCCTAACAAGAACCAAATCGACTTTCTTCCAGAAATGTTCCCAATCTAGGACAAGTTACTACCAAAATTCATTTACCGGGATAGAAAAGTACATTGGCACTTTATTGCTTTTTTTTTTGTTTCTTTCCTTCGAATATGCTCTTCTAAGGTTTACTTGTCTACTAAAACTAAGACTAAAATGCTAATTACAATTCACAAAATCTTGAGGTCTTACAACAACAAAGTAGGTACTGTGAAGATACATGCATATTATTAGCCACGAGGAATTGAAAAAGAAAAGAGTGACATTTTAACACAAAATATTTCACTTGATTCGATGCTGAAATTAATACCGTGTGAATTATTCAAGTTGTAGGTCACAGGCATTGGCATTGTCCCAAAGCACTCGCCTTCTGATCCTGTAGCACAAATCAGAGGATTTCCGACGATGCTGCGAAGAAAATGCCAAAGCTATAATCCCAAAGTCACAGTATATATTATGAAAGAAGAAACACAATTAAGAAACCATGAGATCTGATTATTAATTACTCTCAATATCTCTATATTTCAAAGTTGTAGCAATGCAGATGACACGTTTGTCACTTCAGTAAACTGATTTGACGATAACTCCAGCCAGAGAAACATTACAATTCAAGTGTGAACTAAAACCTTGACACACCAGAAATTGCAAGTTTCTCATCATATCTAACAATATGCTAATTGCTACATGGTTCTCATGATATACATTAGCAAACCGATTTCAGAATAATTAGTACAGTCAGGCCTTAAATAAAATGGAGAAGAACATAGAAAGAAAAGTTTCCAATGGCATTACTTGAATGTTCTCGCCGGAAATCTGGGTATAGGACCAGTCAAGTTATTGTATGACAAATCCCTGAAGAAACAAACAACTCCTTTGTTCAGCAAGAGATAATGAGTAAAAACTTGCTGCAGATTTCGCTGGGACTTACAGAAAGGAAAGGTGCGTGAGGTTGGCCAAAGACGGGGGCAATGCTCCAGATAGACTGTTGTTATTAAGCCTTCTGATCCCACAATACCAAAAATATATCAGACATAAACAAGGAGGTTTGCAGTTTCTCTTTCACACATTCCATAAACCCGGAACAAAATTGTGAAATTTTGGCTTACAGGTATCTTAGGTTAGTCATCTGTCCAATGGAACTGGGAATTACACCACTGAAGTAGTTGTTGGACAGGTCGAGTGTTATGAGATTTGGGAGCTTTCCAATTTCTGGAGGAATTGGCCCTGTGATATTGTTGTTCTGCAGAAGACTAAACAAAGAAAGATTCAGATGAAATCACACAGTTAGATACAATAATTATCAGTATCAACTGTAAGAAAGAGGAACAAGTCCAAGCCGCCACATGAACATGATGAGAGCGTACACTATTTCAAGATTGGTCAAGTTTCCTATGCTCGGAGAGAGTGTACCAGACAAGTTTTGGCTTGGAGATCCCCTGAAACATAAACACAAGATGCAGGACTGAGACTTCAGATCGCTTCTGCTCGCAAACAGCTGCAAGAAAGAAATAACAGAAAGCAACACATTGGGAGCTGTTCTCACAGGCCAACGACCAGGTTCTGAGGCGAGCATGTAACCATGGTCCAGCTGCATGGATCCACAGAGTCCTGATCCCAGTTCTCAAGAACACTGTGAGGGTCCCTTAAAGAGGCCTTGATGCCCATCAGAGCTTGCACTGTGGAAGCAGCAAAGATTACCATGAACAAAGAGTGAATCCGGAGAAAGGAAGGAAGACTACGAACAGCCATGGCCATTTACCTTCAAAGTTGACACCTTTGGGGGAGAGAACGCCAGCAGCAAGAACCCATGAGCGAAGGAACACCGAGAGGAGGAGGAGCAGGACAGGTCCCATTGAATCCCCAGACTCCAAGGAGCAGGAGCTCACCCACGAAAGCACAGTCGCTGCTGTTACTATAAGAGAGTATATTTGAAGTTCTCAGGGATGGTCCAAGGCAGTCAGGAAAGCATATCATTGATGTGTTCTTCCCTTATCTTCACTTCCACACACTCTCTCTGCTTTCTTACCAGTCTGGTCATCTGCTCAGAAGAAATTTGCAGCCTTTTCCCTCTCTCTCTCTCTCTCTCTCTCTCTCTCTCTCTCTCTCTCTCTCTCTCTCTCTGACTGATGTCAGTGACTGAGGAGGAAGCACAAGAAACAGATGGAGGGAACAAAAACGTCTGCCACCCTCTCTGTTGCGTAAGAATACAAGTATGTTATTTGGCAATTAAAACTAAGTAAATCTAACATTCAAATCTGTCTGCTGGATACTACTTCTACTTTGTTTAGTTGAATAAGTAGATAGAAAATTGTAATGTGGGGGCAGTTGAGCAACTCACTGGGAAACTGTGCCGACGAAAATTCCATGACTTTAAAAAAAATGTTGATGCCATTTTTTTGGGGGTTGAATGTATTCTTTTATTTCAATTTATTTAGGTAAATTAAGATTCTTAAAAGAATTATCCGCAAGTATATGAAAAAACATTCTCCTAATTTTCTTCTTAAAAATTATCTTAATTCCATGCAATGTTCCATCTTTTAATTTTATCAACTTCTAACATTCTTTTAATTGTGTGAGTTTTAGACAGTCTTTTTGGATGATTTAGATTTTTCTCAAGTATATGCAACCTGATAGTTTTAAGTCACCACCTTTGTGTATATTTTTTTTCATTTTTTTCCTTAAATCAAATACTATCTTATGGGAGTTGTTTGAACAAAGGCAAAGAGCATGACACTGGCAAGCAAATAAAGAAAAAAAAAAGATAAAATGTGAACAGTTAGTTGAAACACTAATTAACCAAACCATTTGATCCTTTAGCTTGCACCTTATTGGCACCACCACATCATAATTAAGGATAAAAAAGGCTTAGGATGATGGGCAAGAAGATGATGATGGAGGAGGGGGGGAGGGGATAGGTTCAGTACCTCTCTTTTGAGCTGTCACAGCTCAAAAGACAAAACACATGTATGGCTTTTTTCATCACAAATGGGGGGAGGGATTTGGTAAATGGTGTCATCTTGGAGCTCCTGTTAAAATGAGGGAATACTAAGAAATGACACATTAACAAATTGCTCTGCAGAAGAGACATGTAACACTTGAGCTGAGCCCCCTCCCTTTGGGGTCCATGGCACTTTGATACACCCCACCAGGGAGCAGCAGAGGAGACCATGCAAGCTGTACTGTACAGATTTCATCCATCATCAAGTGGTGGTGCTTGGTGGTGATGCTTGGCAGTAAGAAGAAGTTAAGAACAGTTAAGGTTTGCAAGCAACAGGGCGCCCATGATTCGTGCATGCAGTTGGCTCACTTCATATTCAGATCCTGTGGGATGGATTGTGTGGGGGCTCTTTTTGAGCTTACCGTGTGCCAGTTTTAGGACATGTCCAGCTAGTGATTGCTCATCACTGCACCTAATCCCTCCATCCTTTTAATGTTGTGGAAGGTGGTGAATTGATATGGTTTTGGTGTAGGAACATGGAAGATATTGTAGTTAGAAGCATGCATCTACCTCAACCTTAAAATAAAAAAAAAGTCACGAAATCGATCCAACTATTTTAGTAAATCGTTTTGAGATATTGAAATAGGCTAATTCACTGCAAACTTATACCATCTTAAGAAGTATATTTTGAGTACTTGTCAACTTTAGATTCAATAATGTAAGCACATTAATTGCCAACAAACAGTATTAGTTTGAGTTTTTGAAAAGAAGATAGAGAGTAAAGAGTGTGTAGTGCTATAAACTATAATAATTTATTTTCTGTCACATTTTTATGTAAATTTATTAGTGTGGACATATGAATATAGATCCATACAAACATATAATATATTTATATATAATATGTGTAGAAGTTAATCGTGTTGTTATATATAATGTTGCACACTCATTTTATCTATATAATAATAATAGTAATATTTATTATTATGTACGAGGCTCTGTTCATGTTATTTTATGCATGTCCCATGAGAGTATATAATGCACCAAACATTCCTCACGCATGCTTTGGGTTGGCGACATGTTATTTAAATAAGAATCCCAAAGTTAATTAGTATAATTAATTGTTGATGTGAGGGAGTTTGGTCTGCGTGCCCTGCAGCATGCCTACATATATACCTTTGTTTATTGGGGTTGCCAATCTCCTCTACTAATCCATGGCTGTGAAAAAAAACATAGTATTTTTTGTTTTGAAGTATTAAAAAAATCAGTTACATTTTACTCAAAAACTTAAAAAGATTAATGAATCATTGATAACTTTGATTTAACATGGCGTCGATCATTGAAAATTATTTTTGATAAAAGTTCGTTAGATTTGTTTCGGTTCTATGATGTTCAATCTGACGAGTAAATAATTACCCAAAAACTTAACTTATTAAAAAGATATATTTATTTTTATATTTATAATAATAATAATAATAATAATAATAATAATAATAATAATAATAATAATAATAATAATAATAATAATAATAATAATAATAATAATAATAATAATAATAATAATAATAATAATAATAATAATAATAATAATCTAATCTTGATATTTGAGCTTGATTAGACTTTTTATGTGATTTTATTTTTTATGTAATTTTCTCATGGAACTCCTCAAAAATATCGGATTAATAATTACCCTCCAACAATAATAATGATAATTCGATTTATTCACTAATAATATTTTTTAAATTAAATTCCCTATCATTAATCATCAAATCCTTATAGTTAATTATCGATCCCCGTCAAAAGAATATTACGAGATAAAATCTAATAACCATTCACTATTTGAAAATATTTCTTTAACGATATCGTTTCAGAATGAATTAATTAGAGTCTCATTACATTTTTAATTACTGAGGTGGGTTAGTAAGAGTTTCTTAAATATATTACTTAGAGTAGTTTCACTCGTGAACTTTCTATTATAATGTACTTTTATATTTAACTCTGAAATACAAAATATCTCACTATTATCCTAAATATTTCTGAATATTTTTTCATATTATCGTGTTCGCCATTTTTTAATCGTTGTACACTTAAAATGTAAAAACATATAATTATTTTTAAAATCATCAATTTCATCAAAATTTATTTCTTTCTCGATACTAAATTCGTAACTTGTTAATAATGCACGAAGTAACTTTTTTTCTTACCCAAAAAAGATCATAAAATATGGTAAAAAATAATTAGTAAATAAAATATAAAATAATTAAATATGACAAATATTGATAGTGTGTTTAGTCTTAATTTAAAAGTAAACTAATATGATTTAACAATATAATTAAGATGACGAAATCGTTCGATTTATATGGGATCTAGTTGCCCGATCAACGAGCTAAGAGATCCCTATGATGAATGTCGAGTTTTTATTTTTTTATTTTATATTAAAAATACCTATATAAATTTATAAAAATTAAATTATTTTATATTTTGTATCTATCTATTATTTTTTTCATTTGAAATGAACTGAGTTGAGTCCAACTAAAATCGAATTTCATTATTTTTTTTCTTTTTCACTTATTTCTCAAATTAAAATGAAGAAAACTTTAGAGACATCCATTATAATTTAGGATTAGAAATCAAAATTTGTGAAGTAAAGCATTTGTGTTGGGACCCAAGTGCTGTGCATCACAAGAAGATTTGCATGCTTTCATAAAAGCAGTAAAATTTAGCTATTTTATACAGAAATTATAAGAAAAAGTAACGAATAAATTCTTCACCAAATACGTACATATAAAAAAGCAAGTCATCTTTTTTTGAAAAGCTCTGCCCAAAAGCTCTCCTATATTCTAGCTATCACATAAGTGATAAAAAAAATCAACTTGAACATTTATTCGATACATTAAATTATTTTTTTGATCTATGAATAGAATTTTATTGGTGTTCAAGACTATTAGCATTCGACTAATTTAATATTCGGACGGACACGACGTAGATAAATTTCAGCCAAACTAAAAATTTTCAAAATACAAACTCGAAATTACTAATTTTAGATTTCTCGATTCGAGGAGCACACCTACTAATTCTAATTCTATGTGCCAAACTTACCTCCTTTACTTGAAAAGAAGAAGAGAAAAGGGCACTTCTTTTGTAAGATAAAGTGAAAAAAAAAAGATTACATCCACATGCACGCATTGCAGACCCATCACAAGGAATCATGTGTGCTTTTCATACTTCATGTGTGCTTTTCATACTTTTGATTGGCTGCTGCTGTCAAACACACAACAGTTAAAAGATGTCAATCAAAAAAGAGGAAAAGGGACTTTGGAAAGCAAAAAAGCATAAAGCAAAAGCTTTCCCAAACAACGACCCAACATCTACTCGATGTTGCACTATTCATTTTTAGTTAATTAACAAAGCTGGTTTTATATTAAAATAGTTACTAGTTTATTAATCCATGGACATTAGCAACAACTATTTCTCATAATCATATAATGAGAAGTATAAAGTAAAGGAGATTAAAACTATGAAATATTTGAAGTTTGCAATCAAATTGTTAGTTTTAACTTTTATGTTACTCCAATTTTTATCTACACGGTATAAGCTAAAGTTTAACATTTATTATTAATATTATTGAAATACTTATTATTTTATATGCTTTTGCCTATTTTGTTGTTCAATTTAACTCACGTATATACATATATTTCTTTTTTGTTTAATTCGTCTTTAGTTTACCTCTTCTTATTCGGGGTGGAGAAAGATAAATTTCGAAATAACAATTTTAATACCTAGTTTATATTATTTATCTACACTTATCTTATCTGTTAGAGAATATATTTCTAAAAAAACGCAAAAAAAATAAGGTTTACAATAGTTATGCATTATCTAACCCTTTATATTTTAAAGTTTTTTTCGGTGAGAATATTTTAAAGTTTAATAGTCTAACTTTTTTAATCTAAAAACTTTGTGAAAGACTCAAAGCTACTTATGCATGTCTACTTCCCATTAGCACTTTGTAATGTTTTTTTTAAAAAAATAGATATTCATCTTTGGATGCAGAGAGTTTTCATAGCCTTCATAATTAATAATATTGAACTAATTATTTATCTTTAATTTATTTCAAGTCATCGAATTGAATATTGAGTTATTTGAATATATAACTTGTATATTTCAGTGACCGACATAAAATAAAATAGGTTGTATGAGATTTGTTATGTACAATTTATGGTTTATTCAATTTTATTTTATGCATATGTTTTATTTTGTGTGACTTTTTTTAAATCTTGTATAATTTATATTTGCTTGGATATGAACAGTATTTTAAATTTTAAAATAAATTTATAATTTTACTAACCTAACACTTATCTAGGAAAAATTCCGAAATAATAAAATAGAAAAATAAAATTTAATAGAAAACTCCTAGGTATCGTTAAATTATTTTTAAATAATACTAAAATTTATTTGGATTTTTATATTTATTTATTTTATTAAAGTTTGTTTCATATTTAATTAAATCAAAACTCCTAGGTATCGTTAAATTATTTTTAAATAATATTATTTTATTAATGTTTAACTCATTATAGTCAAAACTCGAATTGAGATATTTTGTAAACACAATTTTTAAAATAAATTTAAATGTTTAGAGTATTAATTATTATTCTATAAAAATGGCAATTCGTTAACTTATAAAGTTTAGATTTTAGTGACTAAATATTTTACTCATAATATCATTTTTCTTTCTATCAATTTTTTGTTTAGCTTTTAAATACATCGTACTATATTTTTTCCACGCTATAATTTTCTTCATTAACATAAAATACAATTTTTAATTTTAAATTGATTATTATTTATCTACATTTTTTATTTAAAATAGCATAAATTAGCTGTTATGATATGGCTAAAAGAATCTCATTATATATATATTATCTATTTATGTTATTTTATAATTGTCATTTAGTTTAATCATTATATTTATCAAACACTTCATAATAAATTTATAATCAAATTGTTAGAAGCTAATAATAAGTGATATTTGCTAGTCAAACCGCTATTCTTTACTCAAATCTCTATTTGCTAATCAAAATGCTAACTCTAATAAATATAAAATGCGTTTCCTTATTAAACTTATGCTATTTTTGCTCTATGTAAATTTAAGTTTTGAGATGATGGAATAAGCAACCTGATTTTATATAGAAAAGTAACACAATACAATTTTATAAAATTACCTCCCTAAATCTTTGACATTTATATATTAATTCAACCACTATATTTGTTACACTTTTTTTCTCAATTAAATTCCTATAAATACATACCTCATATACATTAATTAATCAAATGGTTACCAACTAGTTAAACAACTAGAAATGGTATGCGAAAAAAAAAGCTTACGTACACCACCGTGAGTAAACAAACAAAAACCATGGATTTTTTGGAAGCTTAGATAATACCAATATCAATATTATTATTTAGTATTTACATTATTATGGTGATATCCTTCTGGCAACTTGAATGGAGTTATATAAGAGGCTTCCATTAGCTTCAAGGCATATGCACAAAGACACCCTTGATGAATTAAATTTGAGTGGCGCACATAATTAACAAAGGTATATTTTAAATTGAGAGATCGAGAGTTAGTGAGTTCGAGTTTAAGTCTCGAAGTCATTAATTTATTTAGAGAGATATCATTTTTGCTTTTTATCTTGACTTTGAGTTAATCAAATATTAATAACCCTGAACATCGAGGATCCGGAATGGATATCAAAAAAAAAAAAAAACACATGATTTTGCTTCCCAACGTTACATAAAAGAACTCTTAAGATTAAATGGTTGGCCCATTATCTCACTTCAGTACTAATTTGGATCAATGCTAGATATAGACTTAATAAATGAAAAATAAATAACAAGTTAAAAAAACCAAAATAAAGTAAAATTTTAATTGAAGAGCAAAATTGCATAACACCGTCCTATGCAAATTCTCGTTAAGTTATCATAATTGAATGTTTCTTATTTTTTTTCAATCTAAGATTCATCATTGCATAGAATTATTAATAATTGACTAATTACGCGACGAAAATAAATTCTGATTAAGATACGCATCTAAAATTTGAACTCAAAATTATTAATCTTTTCTTCTTTCAGAATATAGGCCCCTAATCAAATGTGTCAATCATTATTGTTTGATATTTATTGTTGAGAGCACGTGATAAAACAAAAAATTATCTTCTTCCTGATTTTTTGTTATGTTAACATAAAAAGATCTCATAACCTAATTTCAGAAACGCTAGGGGATGAGTTTTATATAAAATTGAAGACGTAATCCCTCTAAAATATTTTACTCAGTCGACCTTCGTAAAAAATAAGGGTATACTCTTGTTTCGATTTGAGTATTAAGAAACTGGTCTTCGATTTTATTAGTGAAATCTATATATTTCTTTAATTTTAGTCTGTTGGGACTTGTTTTTTTAATAAAAAAAATGGTGAAACTCATTTTGAAAAAAAGAATACAACAAAAGGAATATATATAGATAGTGTAGAATCTGTAGTCTAAGGGCTGAAATGGACAGTTGAATAGATGAAGCCAAGAACAACTGTGCCACTCTCATCCTTGGCATGTGAGAGTTGTTTCTATTCACTCTGCTCTGGAGAAACAGAGACAGCAACGTCACCTCTCTCAGCATTTCAAACAGCAACATCATCTAAGTTGTCATGGTGATCTGCCAATATCGCTCTTCCACCTCCAACTCAGTACCATTTGCCAGCAAACGGCGAGATCCATTTGGGATTAATTATAGAGGGCCTGACATAGTACAGGAAAAACAGTGCAGATGACCTTGTGCAGATAAAGCACAGAAAATGTTGCTTAGGCTCTGGAGGGAGAAGTACATAAAAACCACTTGCCCTTACTGCTCTACTTGTATGCAGGACCTTCTTGTAGAACTACATTGTGTAAATTATTTCACTTCAATTTGCTAAATTTGTATGTTGCATTTATCTCAGTCACACATTAAAAAAAAATTAACTACAGAAAATTTCATATCTTAAACTCTTGACCTGTATCAGAAAAATCAGAATTCACATTTAGATAGAGAATAAAGCAATGCCTATTCTTCTAGTTGTTTAACTGTTGAATCGTTAAATCACTAAAACTTTATAGAATTGATCAAATTAAAATTTTCTAACATTGGCTCAAAATTTTATCTTCTGTTACAACCTCACCCTGATATTTTTTTCTAATTCTTTTTACTGTGCTTTATGGTGGCAGCTTCTGAATCGGCTTATCTTAGTCTCAGAATCTACTCTGAAGATTCTGATGAAATGCCAATAAATGTAGTCCTTCCCAAGTTTTGGGAATCACCAAGTTTATGAAGAAAATGTACAATGATTGTACCCCCAAAAGAAGGCAATGTATAGTGAAGCCAAATTGGAGCATCTTATATCATGTTTAACTGACACCTCTTTTTGGTTAATCCAATATATACAAGCAGCTGACTCTGCATTAAAAAAATCGTTCATTTATCGATGTGAACTCTATTCAATGATTAGAATGAAAGTTTTATCAGCCAAGTTTCATAATCCTTGAGGATATATGTGATGAGCCAATCCAAATATATGCATCATTCTACTCACCAAGTATGATTGAATACCAACTTGTTTAGCAAAATTTCATCAATTACGATCTCAAAAGAACACAATGCTGTTTCGACCAAGAGAAAAAAAAAAGAGAACATGATGCTCTTCCAGAGCAGAAGGTTTGAGATACACAAGAACTTATTTTATACGCACTTGAGGATGGAAAAAGATGTCACACAACAAGCTCTATTCCTTTGCTTCTGGCTCTTTCTTTTCCAGTCATCTGCAATGAAAAGGAAGTGATACCACAAGAATTAAGTAATGACTAATGAACGTGTTGTTTGTTCTTTCTTCCAAAAGCAGGGTTCTACAGGTTTTAATTTATAGGGAAGTGAAGGCAAGACATGCATATGACGACATTTCATTCCATGCACTGTGGTTAATTGCTTCTATTTGCAGAAGTCAGCACACTATTTTCAGCAACATGACAATGCAGTATAACTGCTGATATGTAATCAAGAACACAACTTTCCAGAATGTTAGGCAACAATCTTCAAAGAAGCATCAGAAGAACTAGAGGAAAGAGACGCTACCTGTTTTCATGTAGCCTTATTTTAGATGTATTTCTCAAGTTTTGGTAACATATGAAACTTAATGATGATCTATGCATAGTCACATCTTCACGTGAATGAATTCTTACAAGGGAGTCCAAATGGTTAAAATCTCAAGATGCCAAATGGGCTCTTAACTCTCCACTATGTCCAATCTCGCAATAATTTGGGTAGGCTACTGGTCATTTCCCCAATTCTCACAATGTATTTCCATTTGCATCCCTTTATAGAAATAGAAAGAGCATTTCTTATGCACGCTCTTATGAAAACATGACACTAGCAAAGCAAAGGACCAGGAAGCTGCCTTGGAGTTTGGATTATGCTTCTCAGTTCGGTGACTGCCAACAATGTTCAGCGTTTGAAAACGGAACAAGATGTTCATGAATAATTTAATTTGATAAATTAATTTTAATTATATTTAAATAAATATAATGATTATAGATATAACCTTACAAATTACTTTTTTAATTATAATATTTTGATAAAAAAATATTTCATTTAAATAATTAATAATCATATATTCTCATGAATAATATAATTAAATAACTTATTTTATCTCTATTTAATAAAATATTATCAAAAAATTAATTAAACATATCAATTAAAAAATGTAATGTGATATTAATAAATTTATAATTATATTATTATTAACCTCAGACTCCGCTTTCGATTCCACAAAGAAGGAACTAGATTAAAATCGGAGTCGATATAAGCTGCAGTGAGGGTGGATAAATTATTTCACTTATCACTATAGTATCAACAATCACAAAAAGAAAGACTATAGAAACAAGTCACTTCAATCCACGTAGTCCATAATACTTGGTCTACTTATCCATAGCATGCATTAAGTTACTACACCATCCCATGACGTGTTCCACCAACCGCTTACAATATGTAATAGCCCCATCTATATAACATTGATTATGGTGTGGGAGACAATGTGAATTATCAGGGTATAATAGCTCAATTAGTCCAATGTTAACGTAATCTGTCATCCTTATCTTTTTTTCCCACAGAAATATTATAAAACAAATTGTGCTTCTGATCCCCTACCTCCTCAATCCCTCTGCGCCTTCTAAATTGGCATCGAGCAACATCAGTTACTTCTCCACAGCCGTCTTATGTAGTCAGCCTCCTTTGGTCGACCTATGAATCTCCTAGTTGGGTCCTTGTAGCTAGACATAATAACTCCTTCTTCCCTCTAATAAATCTCTTCCATTTTCATTTACTATTGTTAAGATTTAATTTCTAGCCTAAGAAAATGTTTTTTTATACTAGTTACTTGTTAAGAAAGGCATTTATAGTAGATTTTATTTTCTTCTTTGTATTTTTCCCTTTTGGTCTCCTCTATATAAGAGATCCTAATATCTTCCTTCTAAATAAGAAATCAAAACCCTAAAGTTCCACATTGTATCAAAGTTACTTTGAAATTCTACCTTTTCTTCCACCAAAAAAACTAATTCGGTTACAATCCCTTCGTGGATCACCAGCAGACACCTTACTGTGAAATCTCTTGCTTTGTCAACCATGAGAAAGCAATGTTCTAGTCACTACAAGGTGGCCAACCTGTTTCATTAACCGCCGCACGACATTCTTCGCAACTTCCTCTCCTCGTAACGACATCGTGTTGCCCCACAAGAGTCTCCAAGTATTATCACCACATTGCTCCTCATCGTCAACTCCTCTATCACTGCATCCCACTAGGCATATTGTTGTTTTAGAAGATCTTCTATGCTGGCTATAGACCTCTCGAAGTTCTTTAGGTCTCTTTTTAGGTTTAGAAGAGTTATGTGGTGCTAGGTCTACGCTCATAGACCCCTTGAATGTCAAAGAAACCTTCTAACAATCTGATCTCATTAAATTTGGGCCATTTTCTCCATTCGATATTATATAAAATAGTGACAACAAATACAACATGATGGTTAATCAAAGGGAAATCAAACATCTAAACCCGATTGTCAATATGAATGTGACCAAATTTGTGTCATACTTCATGTAGTTCATGAGAGCTATGGAGCTTCATGACAAGAGGCATATTTAGACGAAGCCCGAGCCAACGGACAAGATAGAAAAATATGCTTCTTGAAAAAAGATAATACCAAAAGGGATATTAACTTTGTAAATAGCAAATGATGTTCTACATAAACCCATAACCAAGGCTATGCGAGACTCTCTTGCTGCAACATACGTACTCTCATGCAAGGAACGAGATGAAGATTTCTGTAATTGCATTATGATACTCTTAGACCAAGTAAGGTAAGCGACCTCTTCACATTTATTATGCCTCTCTGCGTGCAATGTCTAAAAAACTCCACAAATATTTTCTAGTTTGTCAGTACGAAGACCAGAAGGCATATCAAGACATGCTAAAGGTGGAGTATTTCTTTTCAGACTTGATCCAATTTATGAGTCCACAAAAAATCTGTTGCTGACTAATGCAAAGATATCACCTATTGAGGAGTGTTTCAGTCGTCTCAATAAGATAATGGTTCATGTTATGTAACATCCTGGCCAATCAAGATATTTTTCGCTTTGGACATTGGCCAACACGAATTTAAAATATGTCTTTTCATGTCCAAGGTATATTCCCAAATATACCCAACATCTCTTTCGTGACTTGCCTATATGAGACTAATTCAAGGCATGCCTCTTGCATCATTCCCATCTTTGGGGATTCAACGTCCTTATTGAGTAATCTCCCACCATGGCAAAGAGGCCCACGGGGAGAGGCTCTAATACTACATATAACATCCTGACCCATCAAGATATTGTTCGCTTTGGGGCTTGACCCGCACAATTTTAAAATACATCTTGACAAGTCCAAGACATGTCAACATATATACCCGACATTTGTCCAAGATATACCACTTGCCTCTTGTAACACCCCGACCCTCGAGTTAGCGGAAGCGACGAATAAAAATAATCTTAACTCGACAAATCAATTGCTACCCCTATCAAATTAAAAACTTACATAAAAATAAAATTTGATTTGATTTTATATACATATAAAATATAATGGTGCATAATATTTCTATCATATAACATTGAAACATCTTATATAATATCTCGAAACAACTTCTTCTAACTCAAAATATATATAATTTTCATGATCAAATACTCGTATGTAGGGCAAAAACAAACATATAAATCATGGTAATAAAAGACAATATAATTTTACAGTGAAGCATACTTATAACTCGCATAACATAATTATAATTAACTAATTCATGACTCATATAATTATGTGTGCTAATCGCAATATCATATTATATAAATAAGTTCTTATCAACTTAAAATTCATAGACATTCTATCATATAATAATTAGCACTATAATGGTGCATAATATTTCTATCATATAACATTGAAACATCTTATATAATATCTCAAAACAACTTCTTCTAACTCAAAGCTTATCATATAACAATTTGAACCAAAATAATATAATATCATGATATATTATATGATATAACATAGCCCATTGAGATATATCATATAACATAAAATCATCCAATATAATATAAGGACATGTCATATAAGTTACTATTAAACTTATCTTATAACGTTAAACATATTATCTAATATAGATCAATTATAATATAGTAATGCATCGAGATGCATGATGTGATGTAAGTGGACTTATGCAAGGACCATGTATGCATCTCATATTATATCAACCATTTGGCTAGAGGTATACCCCTTAGGACATCATATATTGTCGAATTATCATATCCCCTTAGGATATCCTATAATCTCGAAGAATATCATATACTGACGGGTTATCATATTATCCCAAATTATCATATCATCCTTGAAAAATATACATATCAATCCGACATAATTAATGAAATCTCCCCTGCAAAACAAACATACCAACCTGACAGGGTTATCATATCAATGCATGTATGAATGATATACAAACGTATGACGATGTCATATCAATCATAACATGTGACTTATCATACAATTCTATTGTTGGATTATCATATCATCCTTTATATGTCATATTGTATCATATAACATATAATTGCATTGATAACGAAATATAAAATAGTAAATTTATTCACGTCAAGAGCATATAGTTGCATTATTGCAACTCTTTTAAATTTACTTCTCTTTGCATTTATATAACTTTCATATAAAATCAAGTATAGCATATGTTTACATAAATCCATTTTAATCTATTTATCTGTTACCAAAATATAACATATAACTTTCATAACAATAACAATCACAAGGTATCATATCCATTTGCAACAAATAACACTTTTTCATATACTTTCTTTCATATTCAAATAAGTATCTTGTAAAAAAAAATATTTCAACATTTCATATGAAGCAACCATGATACTTAAAAATAACATTTTAACATATTATAACCAAGAACATTACAAGCATTAGATGTCATAAAAGTATAATAAAACTATACAAATCCATCCTACATACATTATTCTTAGAGGTCTTTCTTTTAATTCTTTTTTTACAACCCTCAAGTTGATAGGTCATTGTTTTTGCTGTGATGAATAAGTGATCAAAAGTATTATAAATGATACATGAATACTTGATATTTACTTTACCTACTTGCAAACAACTAATTTGATTACTCCAATCCTTACATGTAAATTTTTGCACCTTGACGAATGCCATAGTATTAGAAGGTAAATTCATAACTTACATTATAGATATCCAAATAATATAAAATTAGTTTTAACTCAATCTAGATTCATTGATAAAATAACATATATAAAATTTAGAATTTATCTTCATCTGATTTGATTGTAAAACAAAAATCAACATTCTAACACATGTTCTATATTTGTTTTAAATCCTGGCATATTAAGTGATGTATCATTAAAATTTTCTAACTCACTATATCTAACATCAAATCATGTTTTCTCAATTTTCATATAAATCAGACTTACTAACCTTTCATGTGTAAAAAATCCAAAATTTAATCTTTATTTATCATTTTCTAAAGTATTTAAATCAAATTATTTTCTATTCCTATCTTACAACTGACAAATTAAGTCATAGAAGGTAGAAAATGTATAACTTTATTTATATATATCCTTTTGAGTTGATTCAACTTGCATATGATCCTATATAAAGTTTTCTACAATAACCCAACTACCAAAATCTAACCACCCATATACAATTTGTTCAGCAATTTAATATCCGACATTGTTGTTGTTTCAGAGCAGCATGAGTGATATGTAAAGATAGGATCATAACTCCTAACATACAAGTGTTTCTAGAGTCTATGGAAAGTAGATTTAAATGAAATTTCACATGTAAAATTTCATAATTTTTGAAGGCTAAATGATTATGCAAATTATATCATAAATCTAGGGCAAAATATTTTACCTGAAGTAATTGTCACTTGCGGATTTTTTTCCCTCCACATAAGGTATTATGTTCTGAATGTTTTCATGTGTTTAGCAATGAGCTGGAGGCCGCTCTACGAAGTTGTGCAAAACTTTATGGAAAGTGAAGGCGATTAAGAAAAATATCTAAAGTATAAGGTGGCAAGGTGTTAGCTTATGAAAGTTTGTTTGATCATTGGTTAATGTGGTGGTCCAATCAAAATTTACATTTAATATGATTAATTCATCCTCAATAAATGTTACTTATTCTTAATTAAACATATATTGTGATAAATTATAAATTATAGGATTTATTTGCAATTATGTATTATTCACATGGACAAGTCACGGAAGAGATGTTGGATATATACTGTAACATGCCTTGGACTTCAAAAGATGTGTTTTAAAATTGTGTGGACCAAGGACCAAAGCAAACAATATCTTGATGGGTCAAGATGTTACATATGATATGAGAGCCGCTTCGTGTGAGCCTCTGTGCCATGATGGAAGACCACTCAATGAAGACGTTGAGTCCCTTAAGGGGGAAGGATGTAAGAGGCATGTCTTAGGTTAGTCCCATATGAACAAGTCATGAAAGAGATGATGGGTATATATATGGACATGTCTTGAACTTGTCAAGACATATTTTAAAATCGTACCGGCCAAGACCCAAAGTGAACAATATCTTAGTGAGTCAAAATGTTATATGTTATCCACAATTCCAAGACCCTCTTATCTCTTCAACCACTCATAATCCTGGTGGTCCATTATTGGTCGGGCTTGTGGCCTAGGCATAGATTGCAGAGGTGGATGTGCAAGCAAACCACAATGCAACTACTATAGTAGGTTGGGACATATGGGGAAAACTTGTTGGCAAAAGCGTGGATGACTAACTTCAGCCAACGATGTGGCTAAAGATTTCATTCAACTTATCACCTCAGCATCCTAGGACTTGAAGTACGAAGATCTTCTCTTATGATTAATGAATTATATATCTATTGGTTCTTCCTCCTCAACTTCCGATTTTTAACAACCACCATTGTTGATCCATCAAGTATTCATTTTGCATGTACCACTAGTTTGTTTGATGCTTCTGCAAGATGGATTAATGATTTAGGAGCTTATTAATAGTGTTTCCCTAGGGAGATATTGTATAAGAGTCCACAATTTTTTGTTAACACATATTCAAGGGAAAATTTTGTGAATTTGTAAATAAGATGGTCTTTTCAACATTTTGTAGGATAGGAGTGTAGATAATAAATAAACAAATAAAATTTGATTAGAGTATCGATGTTCGATCAAGTTGGAATAAAAAAGAATGTAACTCTTCTTTCCCTTCCTCACAGTTGTC
Organism: Pontederia paniculata; assembly: GCA_001647135.1. NCBI lineage: Eukaryota > Viridiplantae > Streptophyta > Magnoliopsida > Commelinales > Pontederiaceae > Pontederia > Pontederia paniculata. The sequence goes on from LTAE01006530.1 coordinate 24,082, forward strand.
TTACTTGCTTGCTAGATATTGTAGCTATCATTACCAAACCATTGTAACAACCCCCTTGATGTGATGCGTGTCTAGTGTGACATTCAGAATCAGATTAGCACAACCTAAGAGTAGGATTGTGACAGCTTAAGTGCAAGATTGTGAAATATCAATAGACGAGATCAGGCTTTAAAAAGTCAGACAACACAACATATTCAGCAAGTATACAAAACATCATGTGCAGTGCGTAGGGTATCAAATCTACAAGGAGGCGAAAGCAATGTTCAGAAAATAAACATATGATATAAACACAAATAAAAAATAGCAATATCAAGGGTGTAGATCTAGACTAAAGAACATAAATACAAATTATTTAATTTTTAGGATTTTTAATATGATTGCAAAAATAAGATAAGATAACTTAAAATCATGACTATGCAAATAAGATAACAACAAAGGTGTGAAGGAACTTTAGAGCTAGCAGATTTCGAAGATGGCGGATTGGATCATCATTAACACATAGGGTTTAAAAGACCAAATCTGGTTTCAGTGATGAGATGAATCATGAATTCCTTTTCAAGAGATCTAAATCACTATTCCCCTGTAGTCACGCGACCAAGATTGTGAAGAAGTCTCAGAATCTATCTAGGATAGTTAAGTGGTTGCTACCAAACTGAGGGTCTTTCGGCATACAGTTCATGCATCACATGACTGTAGATCCAGTGATGGATTGCGCCATTAATAGGTAACAGGCCGTGAGAGTCTGAGTGGTGCTCCGTGAGGGCGTAACAGCAGAGGCAGGGGCGATTCTGTTGATTCTTCACGGGTCGTTACAGAACGTTACGACCCATGACTCTGGAAGTCGCGGCTCGTGAAGGGTTGTTGCGGGGCGCGTCGGGCGCGGCTGCTACTGGCTTGTCGTCCTCTACAAACTTACGGGGCGTAATGGAGTTCACGACCCGTAACTGGTGGCACGTCGGCGGCGGTGGTTATTCGGCGTTTAGGGTCATGGGGTGTGAGATGTTGCGGCTCGTGAAGAATGAACGACGCCCCGTGAATGAT
>LTAE01006531.1:0-25121 GCA_001647135.1 Pontederia paniculata
ATATATATATATATATATATATATTTATATATTTATATGTGTGTGTGTAGATGACTATGTGCACGTGTGTAAATAGTTAGATAAAATGGCAAAAATGGACCAAGTCTAGCCAACGCGGTCTTACGGCATTTTTTCTTTCAATTTGGCCAATTCCAAAGGAGTTATACATTATTTGATCTGTTATGAAAATAACTTCTAATTAAGATAATGCATTGTATCGACGAAATCAAAATAATATTTAATTTGTTTAATAAATATAATTAATACTAGCTATAAGTAATAATATTTTTGAAATGTTTCAAAGATCAACATATACAATTAACTGATCACTATGTAGAATTTTATTTCCAAAATGTATATTGATTTAAAATGCATATAATAATTTAAACTATTTAAGATATTGGTATGTCTTTTTCACTTATTTTATGTGCATCGATTGAGTTAAATTCATTCAATAGTTAAAGTTCGATTGTTATCTACTAATTGAATCGTTAAATACTATTAACTTTAGACTTTGTTTGAGAACTAACTAATGGAGGGGTGAAATGAGATGGTGAAGCAGAATATGGGATGGTGGAGTACGATGAATTATTATTAAAATCATATTTGGATAAAATTTTATGGTGATGGATGAACTAAACTAAATCATATCATATTTGAATAATTTAAATAAAAATTATTTATACCCTTTATTATATATCATTGTTTATGAACCTTAATAAATATAATATTATTATATATTTATTTGATTTATTATAATATTATAATATTTATAATTATTTATATTTTTATATTTTTTTTCTTATCTTTAGTATTTTTTCCTTCTAATGTTTTTTGTTTCTCTTTCATAATATTTTATCTTTTTATTCTCTTAAAAGTAAAGATAAAGATTGAAAATGAGAGATAAATATAAGAAAAGTAAAAAAAATCATATTATTATTACACCAATAAAATTATTGTTCAAATGATAATATTTTAAGTTGCTAATGTAAAAATGATCATAAAAATAATTGTTCATCTCAAATTAAATAAAAAAATAATTAATTTGAGAAAAATTATGATGACATTCAATAAATTTAAAATATTATGATAAAAAAATAGCCCGAGAAAAAATAAATATGAATGATAAAAATTTAAACAAATATAATTATTAAATAATTATAAAATAAGATAGAAAAAAGTAAAATCAATAAATGAACTCAAGTCAAATATTTTTCTATCATAAATTAAAATAATATAAATAAGAATATTATTTTAAATGAATCATGATCTAATTTTAGAAAGTTATTTAAAGGGATAGTTTTGCCTAAAAAGTTTTATTCCCTTTAATTTTATTAATTTGGTGGAATGAAATATTTGAAATTTGAAAGTATGAGTCACTCCTCCAAACAACTTATGACCTCTATAATATTTTTAGTCAAATACAATTTAATTTACATCACTCACCCATTTTTCACTAATTTCTCGTAATACCACGATCCAAACAAGTCCTTAGTCACTAATAATCTAAAATAGATTCTTAGTCAGCTGGAATGATTGTTTTAACTAGCTCACATCCTGTGATTCCAATTATATTTACACCTAGTCATGGACAAGCAAATTTTTCATGTATCACAAATATGCCCTAACTTTATTTTGTATTTTCACCATGCTCTATATTTTCTGCTGATTCTCCATCACAAGTTAAATTGATATTTTATGGGACATATCACAAATTATTGGCAGAAGGTCTACAGGAAAGAGATAATGTTTATGTGGACATCTAGTCACTAAAAATAATGAAAAACTTATAATAGGGACAGAAAATAATAAAGTCGTGGAACGATTGAACTACAATAAATAAAATCGAGGATGATAAGCTATACATATGTAACAATACAAATTAATACTTTATTTGCAAATAGGACCAATTCACATATTATTATTATCCAAATTGAAGAGAAAAGTACAAGATGAAAAAAGGGGAAAAAACCAGACATTGTGTGATGACTCTTCATATACATCTATTTGGATAACTTGCTGAGATAATTTTCCCAATTCCCACATCCAAATTTGGCGTGTCACTTTCGACAAAAGCGATGTAGAAGTACTTAAATATGCTTGGAGCAAACATCCAAAAGAAAACAAAAAAGTGAAAAAAAATATAAATTGAAAACGTAGGGGCTTCAATTACATGGATGCTTTTAGTGGTTTAATTCATTAAAAGTTATTATCTTTTTTAAATAGAAGTCACAGTATTTAATATCAAGAATGTTTCTATGAAAAAATCATTTTAGTGAAATTTCTGATACTAAAATTAACATAAAATGAGAAAAGGAAGGAAAAATGGCGCGCATTTGTGTTCAAATAAATCCTTTTGCTGCACTGAAATTTCATGTGTTCATGCATGATGCCATGCATAATAACTAAAAGTAGCGAACAGAGACCTTTACTCTTTCCTTCAATAAAATAGCGAACTTTTGGCAGAATTATCGATTGCTAAAATTAGTGGTAAATATATATTCACGATGAAATTTATGACGGACTTAGAACGTTCAAAAAATACTCTTTATAATTTAGAACGTGATGAAAATACTGTCCATCCCAATTTGAGAGGATGTTGACTCTGCTTGAATTTGAGATAGGCGTGTCATCGTAAATTCACTATTTCGCTGCAATTTCGCCCCTATTTTACATTAAAATTTGTGTCCATCTCAATTTTGCTGTAAATTCACTATTTTCTAATAGAAGCTTCCTAGATCTTTTATCCATAGATGAAGAGAGACTAATTGAGAATTCTTTTGGTATCCATCCGCGTGTTAGACAATTAATCTTAATCTATTTAAGATTGTGAAATACTTAAATTTCTCACATATTCAATTTTGGAATTAAATCTATTGACTTACTGAATGAACCTATCAACTGAATAAAAAGAAGAAAAAAAAAAACCTATCAACTCACAGTATATATAGGGAAAACTGGTGCGAAGGAAAAACGGGAGGGGAAGAGCATCGGTTAATTAGGCTAAGCTAATAATTCGAATTTGAACTTTAAAATATATTACTGAAAAAGGTTACATCAAACCTCTACTTTTGATTGGATTAATCAAACGTCAGTTATAGTTATAAATACTCAGAATTACTTTTGACGCATACTCTTTGTAGCACCTCCAAAATTATATCTTGTCACCTAGTAAAATCATAATTTTGGAGACGCTACGAGCTTACATTAATGACTTTACTTTGACCAATCAATTGGTCCATGTAAGATAAAATCGACAATATAAACTAAAGTATCATTTTTCAATTTGATACATCAGTTCCAATAAAAAATAGTCATTAATGACTAAATCAAATAAACTACTAAGAACTCAAAATAACCTCAATCTGTATCGAATGACCAGCAGGACATAATCAGAATCCTATGCCATGTGCAAAGCAGACGATCACAAACTGCATTATCATCAACACTATCATCAATATCTATTAAAGATCAGAGCGACCTGTAAAATTGTGACACTTAGTAAGTAAATATCATATATGAAAAGGAATAATAATCCGGGGTCAAGTAGATCAAATCTTTCATCCTTCATCTTTTTGATGATAATAATGTGAGACATCAATACTTATCAATTCTTTCAATATTTCTTTTCAGTCATTTTTTTCAGTAACAGTAGCATGAACATCAATGATGTATCGTTTATCAGTAAATTCATGCCCATTCATTGTACTTCTTTCATTCATCTTAGTAGCATCTTTTAATTCAATCAATAATGATCAATTATCAATACATGAAGATTCCAGAGATCTGACGTCATAATGGCTAGCTAGGCCATGGGGTCAACCTTAGACCCATCAGTAATCTCCATAACAGTAGTCCCAAGGGACTCAGTAACAATAACAATAAGGATAAATTTCTCAGTTCACCGAGGTCTTCCTCTTCATGTTACAAATTTAAACACAATCATTAACATCTTTTAACTCTTCATTGTCTATTATGCTAAGTTCACGTGAGAGGAATACTAGCCCTACCTCAACCAGGTTCAATCAATCAAACGGGCATGCCATCAATTTTTCACGGACACGGCCTGCGTCAGGTGTGACACGACCCATGTGGTTCTCGGGTTAGTGTGGTCAGAACATGCGTTTCAACCGCGTCGTCTAAATCAGGCAACACGAATGTGTTAGGATAACGCAAACCGTTTTGTCCGCCGTTTCCTTCGGAGTCAATAATTTATTTAGGAAAAGACGCGACCGTTTAAAGGCCGTGTTAGGGTTCCGAGAACGTGGTTCAAGGATCGCGGCCGTGGCTTGGTACAACACGTGTCGAAGACAACACGACCGTCCTCCAGAGGACGCGGACCGCGTTCATACGAACGTGGTCCGTTTTTCGACTTTTATATGTTATATTCACCGACGCGGCCCATCTCCCCCCTGTCTCACGCAGGTACAGACAACGTGGATCGTGTCATGGGGGAACACGGTCCGTGTCTGATGAAAATTTAATAATTTTAACGTTATTTAAATTATTAGATTCAATCGAAGAACCCTTCCATAGAAATTTTATTAACAAAAAATTAATCCAACGAAAATCTTCTTTGATCATCATTAACAATTAGTTTAAAACATGAAGATCAATCCTCTGAATGATCCTAATTACATACCTTGGGATTCATTCCTTCCTATCATTCCTCGGTCCACGTGTTGTTGCTTCCTCTCCGCATCGACCTTCGTCACCTCCTCTTGGCGCAAATTCCGAGACCAGAAAATTCCTCTAAGAGAGAGAGAGAGAAGAAGAGGGAGAGAGGAGGAGGGAAGAGAGAGAAAAGGTAACCTGGCGGCTGGGTAGAAAGTAATGAGGGTTGTGAGAGATTAATTTCATTTTAGGGGTTTATATAGGGGTCACCTAGGGTTTACAGCGTGATCAACTCTAGGTCTACTACAGATGGGCTTTCCACGTAAGCCCAACACAACCCGTTTTTGCCCAACATGGCCCATTTTCGCCCAACACGACCCGTGTCTTGTTGGGGCATTACATTATAACCTCCTTAAATTAGATTCGTCCTCGAATCTATCACTAACCTCTATCAATTTATTTCAATTATCATTAGAGAATAACCTCCTTAGGGATAGTCATTTTGTAAATTACCATGTACTATAGATAAGTTTTAGTGGTGTACCTAAGGAGTCATAGATATATGGTTCTGTTCGGCTCTTCTTCCGCCATTATGTTGTACACCCGACCTTGCATCAATCCTGAGGGACCTCCTACACCCCTAGAGTTTTGAGGAGCCAACTTTGGTTCTGGACAGGCCTTGATATAATGATCATGCTTTCCGCAACGAAGACATGCTCCCGTCTTGAGCGACACTCTCCCATATGTTGTCGTTTACAGTTTGGACATGTTCCTTTGTCGACCGGCTGTGATTGATGTTGTCCCTCCCGTGGTTCGTAAGGTCTGGGATGCTCTTCCCGACGGCGATCTCTCCCATCAGGAGCCTTGTTCTATCTTCTGTCATCCAATCTTGCCCTATCTCGATTTTGTGGGCGTGTTGCGTCTCTCTCCTTCTATGCTTGCTTCCATTCTTCATGCTCCCATTCTAGCTCTGATGCGAGTTCGGAGGCTTCCTGTAGGGTCTTGCAGTTTCCACCCATCACCTTGGTCTTTGTCCATGATGCAATCCGTTGACGAGTCTCTTAGTCCTTGCTCTCTCATTTTTGTCCAAGGTGCAGTACTTCTTAAGTCTTAGAAACTTGACCAGGTATTGCTCAACAATTTTGTCCCCTTGCTTTAGTTGCAGAAACTCTTCTTGCATCCGGTTCTTCTGATATTGTGGTAAGACGCGAGCTTCAAAAGTTTCCTTAAGTCTTCCTAGGGAGTCAATTGTCTGGAGCTACAAATTTTGTGCTTTTGGTGGCCTTCCACAAATCCTTGGCATCGCCCATGAGACGGTTGATGGAGAAGGTCACCTTTCGCTCCCCCGCACACTATAGTTCCTCAAAGGTCTCTTCTATCTTCTCAAGCCACTTTTCAGCTTGTCCAAAATCTTCGGTCCCCTTAAATTCAGGAGGTTGCTGCTTGAGGAACCTGTCAATGGTGTCTTTTGCTTCCTCGTGTTGGTGTTCCCTACGGGCTGCTCTCATCAGACTGTTCAGAAACTCATTTCGATCTTCAACAATCTCCAGCATGGGATTTGGCGTGACATGTTCAGGGGTTGGACTTGGGTTACCCATAACCGGTGGTGGATTTGGTGCGTCAATTTTTGGGGTTGGTTAGCACGTCTAGCGGAACATCAACATCTACATGTAGCACAATCATATAGGTTTTCATTAGTGGAGAAAATAATCTATTTCAAATTTAATCCATACCTGATGGCGGATGATGACTCGTGATGCTTGCACATGGACCCTCTATCTATCTAGGGACAACTAAGAAATGTCTCTCATTAGGCTCTGATACCATCTGTAACACCCTCAAAATTGGACCTTGCCACCTGGCAAAATCGTGACTTCGGGGACGTTACGGGCTTACATCAATGACTTTACTTTGACGAACCAATTGGTTCATGTCAGATAAAATCGACAACATAAACTAAAGTATCATTTTTCAATAGAAGGACTAATAATCCAATACATCAGTTCCAATAAAAAATAGACATCAATGACTAAATCAAATAAATTACTAGGGATTCAGAATAACATCCATATCTATCAAATGACCAACAGGACACAACCAGGATTCTATGCCATGTGCAAAGCAGACCATCACGAGTTGCATCATCATCAACACCATCATCGATACCTATTAAAGATCAGAGCGATCTGTAGAATTAAATTCGCAAGGAAAAACCCATGAGTTGTGACACTCAGTATGTAAAGATCATATATTGAAATGAATAATAATCCGGGGTCAAGTAGATCAAACATTTCCTCCATATTTTTGACGGTAATAATATGAGATATCAATATTTATCAGTTCTTTCATTATTTCTTTTCAGTCTTTTTTTCAGTAACAGTGGCATGAACATCAATGGTGTACAACTTATCAACATATTCAGGCCCAGTTCATTGTACTTCTTTCATTCATCTTGATAGCATCTTTTAATTCAATCAACAATGAGCAATCACCAGTACATGAGGATTCTAGAGATCCAGCATCATAATGGCTAGCTAGGCCATGGGGTCAACCTTAGACCCATCAGTATCTCCATAATAGTAGTCCTAAGGGACTTAGTAACCGTAACAATAATAGTAGAGATAAATCCCTCAGTCTGCCGGAACCTTCCTCTTCATGTTACAAATTCAAACACAATCATTAACATCTTTTAACTCTTCATTATCTATTATGCTAAGTTCATGTGAGAGGAATACTAGCCCTACCTCAACCAGATTCAATCAATCAAACATGCATGCCATCATTTTTTCTCGGACACGACCCACGTCGGGTGTGACACGACCCGTGTGGTTCCCGGGTTAAGCGTGGCCAGAACACACGTTTCAACCACATCCTCTAAATCAGGCAACACAAAATGTGTTAGGGTAACACGAACCACTTTTTTCGCCGTTTCCTTCGGAGTCAATATTTTATTTAGGAAAGGATGCGGCCGTTTAAAGGCCGTGTTAGACTTCCGAGAACGTGATTCATGGATCACGGTCGTGGCTGGTACAACACATGTCAGAGCTAACACGACCGTCCTCCAGAGGACGCGGATCGCATTCATACGAACGCGGTTCGTTTTTCGACTTTTATATATTATATTCACCGACGTGGCCCATCTACATTGTGTCTCACGCCAGCACAAGCAACATGGACCATGTCATGGGGGAACACGGTCCGTTTCCGATGACAGTTTAACAATTTTAACGTTATTTAAATTATTAGATTCAACCGAAGAACCCTTTTCATAGAAATTTGATTAACATGCAATTAATCCAGCAAAAATCTGTTTTAATCATCATTAGCAATTAGTTTAAAACCTGAAGATCAATCCTCCTAATGGTCCTAATTACGTACCTTGGGATTCATTCCCTTCTATCTTTCCTCGGTCCGCGTGCTATTGCTTCCTCTCCGCTCCTCACATCGTCGACCTTCGTCACCTCTCGAGACCAAAAAATTCCTCTAAGAGAGAGAGAGAGAGAGAAGAAGAGGGAGAGAGGAGGAGGGAAGAGAGAGAGAGAAGAGGTTACCTAACGGCTGGGTAGAAAGTAATGAGGGTTATGGGAGATTAATTTCGTGCTAGGAGTTTATATAAGGGTCACTTAGGGTTTACAACATGATCAACTCTAAGTCTATTACGGATGTGCTTTTCACGTAAGCCCAACACAACCTTTGTCCGTCTAACACGGCCCTTTTTCGCCCAACCTGGCCCATGTCCGCACAGGACACGACCCGTGTCTGGTTGGAGCATTACACTCTTCAGAACAAACCTATCTTGTGTCTAAGGTGGCCATGACCCCTTACTTTTCAAAGTTTTATGTAAATTTGATAACCCTCCCCCTCGTGACCACACCCAACTGTTCCAACTTCTAGACAAATACTAATTACTAACATTAACTATAATTTCCATACGCACATACTATATATATATAACTTTGCAATCGAGTATGTATATTGTTTTCTTATTTTTTAAATTACTTTTTATTTTTTTCTCTTTTTTTGTTGTTGTTTCTGGGGCTATTAGTATTCGAGTAATCTGTGTCGTCCCGGATCGGACACCTGATTATGATGGATGAGGCTAACAACAAAACTTTTTTGCGTCCATATGACTCTTATCTTTTAGTAACAAAAAATAAGCTTAAAAAATAAAATGTTAGTCCTTAATTTTGATATGTTCTTATATATTAACACATAAAGCACTCGATTTTCGAAGTACAATCCCAAGAAGTAAACTCAAAAGACATGAATCTTGCGAGTTAATTCAATACATTGCACATTCATTATATGTTTCCCATGTTTGCTTTATTTCTTTGTGAATATTAAATTATTCGTTCTTTATTTCGAAAACTATTTATTCGATATGCACTTACTTATATTAATTATTTAGAAGTTTTATCACTAAATTAATAAATTTATTTTAAACTTCATACATGATGACCTTCCTTGACATTAATCCTCATTTCTGTCCTGTGTATTCTAGTCGTGACTGGATTAATAGGATATTGTCCAATAGTTCTAAATAAGAAGAAAAATAGATTTAATGGGCGAACATAAGAAGAAAAGGTGGTAGCCGGGCAATGGCGAAGGTTTGGCCGCGTCATTCCCTCCACCACTACAATATGCAATATTTGGAATGTCTAACAATATTACCTTTAGATCCTCTCTCATCTCTAAAATAAAGAAAGAAATTGTCCCTCCCTATCCACTTAAACCGAATCATTATCATGGACTTGCACTACTACTTGCGTTTTCAATCGTATTCATTTCATGTGCTACGAAAACACACGTGTATTTATTTATAATATATATATATATATATATATATATATATATGAGTTTAACAAAGATGTTATTTATTTAAATAGATAATATTATATTACTTAATTTTCTAATTGTTGGATCTACGCTGGATGAAAAAAATTTTTAGAAGAGAAACATTTTTATTAACGACAAAACTTACATTTTAAGTAATTAAGATTGATCTATCTGCTAGTATTAGAAAATGTTGTAGTCATGTATATGGACATGCAATGCATGGTTGATTGTTGAACCTCGCCGTCTTATGTTGGTATACTACTATATACATTAATTATCGATTGATATTTTTTAGTAACATCATCTCTAATTAAAGATTCCTATTTTTTGTTAGTATTTTGTAGTGACACCTTTTAGTTCGTATATAAAAAAAATTCAAATTCTTATTTGTAGAATTTGTATACTATCTGTTTGTATGTAACCTCATGAGTTAAATGTTTGTGAAACTAAAATTTATTCACAACCTAAACTTTTATCGTGATTATTAATTTATTTTCTAAAAAATATTTTATTTAAAAAAAAATAAAATGATATTCTAGTAATACAATCATTTAATGTTTGAACCATTTTTATTTCTCTTTTTTTTTTTGTATCGCTCGAAGTTTTCGATGTCAAAGATTTAATTCAGAATTGAAATGAAAAATATAATAATATTTCTATAATTGTTTTAAAAAATAAATTCGACGCTCCTAGTTTAGATTTTGAAAAATAATTAATTTTCATTTATTTTGACTATTTGAAAAAAAATATTATAGAGAGTTGCTACATCCTCCTAAAATCAACCTAAAAATTCTTCTAATCTCTCACAATGACGTGGACAGTAAATTTTTCAACTTTTAGAAGTATTTTAATTATGTGAATATTAAACAAATTTTTAAGAGGAAGTTTTAGAAGGATTTAAAATTTTTCAATGTTATACTATGCAACCAAAATGACTCAAGGGAATGATGCTCCCTCAATGATTGACGGGTGGCAGGCACCGATTGGCCATTGATGACCACGGCAGCCAAGTGGCACAACCTTGTTCGTTGAGTTGTGCTATAAAGTGGCCGGGTTAACATACATACTCAGGAGGGTGATAACGCTAGCTCCAAAATGGAACTCATGCATGAATATATTATACACAATCCATGCACATATGCATCAACTTTAATTGCGTCCAAATTATGTGTCGCTTTTCCTCTAAAGAATGGGCATCTACATGGTTCCTTTGTGCACAGCTTGAATAATGTTTTCTAACAAGCTAAGTCACTTGCTTAGGGAGGAGAAAAAGGAGCGAAAGGTACAATATTTTGGATTGAAAGAGAGAGAAAGTAGACAACTGTTTGAAAGGGAGATTAAAGTGGGAGATAAAAAAAAGAGAGTGAGTGGAGGAACCATGCCCCTTGGTCTGAGATCTCTTTCATTTGGCCGGCTTGCCTTGCTTGCATGAGCTACGGACTACAAGATAAACAACAAGAAGAATCCAATTAGTTAATAATAATTTATAACAATGGAGGAAAGAAAATATATATGCAATAGGAGAGAGAAAGGGATTATAGGATATTTGAGGTGGCTGTGGTCAAGGGTCAGTATCATTCCATAGGAATCCGTTTGGAAGGGGGCGTGAAGAAAAATACAAGGGGCAAATTGATATGAGTGGAGAGGCTCATAATATTCTTGACAAGGATGCATTTTTTGTAACTATTTCAACTATGATTTTGCTCTATACATGGCGTGAATCACAACATATAATCGAATGGTGCATATGGTTTCAGTAAAACCATATATAGCCTTATATTGTTTCTTATTTCTTTTTTAGGAAAAAAATATCAAATACACATTGATTCACTTAGTTACATGTATATTCATTTTTTTTGGGAAATTACATGATGCATGATCCAATTTATTTGGCTTTCACACAGCCACATAACTTGGAGAAAAGTACAATAGATGAAGATAAAACCGAATTTAATATGTGATGCAATTAGATAGAAACATCCAAAATCTTGGATCCCTTCTTTTATTTTTGTGGAAATAGATAATTTCTCTAGCTAAATGTTTAATTTGATATAATTAATATATGAGATGTCTCAGTGCATGCTTGATATATATTCCTACATATATTCCACAACCATTGAGGTAATGGTTAATAGAATCTCCTGTTGGTCCATGGAATAGAATTTGGATTAAAGAAGGCTCAAAAGGCCAGGGAGACAAGCTGACAACAGCCTAGTAGTTGCATTTCCAGGGGAATTTAATTATTATATGTTCAACTTGGAGAGAAGAACAAAAGTAGAAAGCCTAAGCTTAGGTCACTCAGACAAGGGAGACAAGAAAACTAGAAAAGGGAATTAAACACTAAGTAATTACTAATTAAGGAAAAGGAGATACATCAAAGTTGTCTGAGTTAACTAGATAAGGTATGGTTGAGTTAGATAAAAAGTCAATTTTGATAGGTAAATTTTTTGTAATCCCATTAAAAGTGAATGTTAGATTATCTTTTAAGTGATAAACTTCTATGAGAAAGAGAATGGTGTAAAATTGTGATGGTGAAAAAATAGAGTGGGGGAAGGGAAAAATCAACAAAAAAAGTCATTGTGAAGGAATTGTGGTGGAGGGGCCCTTGGCCTGGCCAAAAGGTTCCAAAGAGCAAGAATATAAGGAGAGAGAAAGAGGGAGAGAGTGACCACCCCCTTTTTCTCCCACACTACAAATACCACCACCCCTTGGTGTATCAAACCGAACTCAAGGAGCCAACGAGAGAAGAGTGATAGAGAAACTGAGAAAGCAAGAAAAACCATCAACAAAACAACTCAAGTTTCCACCCCTCTCTCTCTCTCCTCTTTTGTGTCCATACCTCTCAACTCTCTCCAATAAGTGACTGACATCTACGCTCCCTTGGGAACCAACCAAGTGTGCTTCCTTTTTGAGCACCACTTACTGTGTACGCTATCCATTTGTTTGAGAGGTAATAACCTCCATCTGCCATACGCCATGCTCTCTCTCTCTCTCTCTCTCTCTCTCTCTCTCTCTCTATTTTGAGTCGACTACTATAAATAGGACTAGTACTATAAACTATTTCATCTCACTCGTCCCTCCTGAAACCTGATGACTTATATATATGCATTGCTACTGAGTTCGTTCTGATAGCTCGCTCTATTGCTTCTTAATTCTCTCAGTGACATCGAACGCTCTTGTGCGCGCAAAGATGTCGGTCATGGTGTTGCCGAGCTCCTTCGACTTGTCCTCCGCCTCGCCCTTCCGAATGGAAGCCCTCAATTGCTGGCCGCCGGCCGGGCAATACGAGACCCACGGTGATGACCCATGTCCCATTGTTGCCGGCAATATTGAAGTGGCGGCTTTGAAGCCGGACTTGGAGGAGGAAGAGGACGATACGCCCGGGCAACTCGACGTATGGAACGCGATACAGACGCAGAAGGCCAATTCTTCTCCTACTGCTGCTGCTGCTGCTGCGGCGCCTGCACCTTATGTCCATCCCCTCATGCGGCGGTCCTCGAGCATGTTGAGCCAGAAGAGCCTCGAGATTTGCACGGAGAGCCTCGGTTCAGAGACCGGCTCCGACGATTTCTCCTCCTTCTGCGATGGCCTCGACTACTGCTACAACCCATCCAACGCCGAGACCGAACCCATGGAGGTGCACCAGAGCCATGAGTACGTACACGAAGTGCAGCAGCAGCGACAACTGTTCCTTCAAGATGAGGTGCCGAAGTATCGAACCTTGGTTGCCGAGGACAAGCATGTCGGCGCTGATCAAGTGCAGCGCCGGAACAAAGGGAGGCAGCTGACCTCCGTCAATTATCACTGCTCCATCAGCAGGAAGACCCCTTCCAGGTCGTTCCCCCCGCCTCTTCCATCCATCTCCCGCCGCGACGGGCCCTGCATCCGAATGAGGCCTCACCGGCGCGACGGCCGCCTCGTCGTCGAGGCCGTGCCCGTTCCTTCGCAGAACTACCTACACGCTCAGCGACAAGGTGGACGGCTCCTCCTTTCCTTCATTGACGCGACCTTCGAAGAGCCGGAGACCACAGACAAGTATTCCTCTGCTGCCGCGGAAGCTCCTCACGCTAAAGAACAAGCAGAACAAGATATCGAAGAAACTGTTGATGTTAATGGAGTCGAGGCCATGCAGTACTTGGCAGCAGAAGGCCAAGAGGAAGAAGAGGAGTTATTAGAGGAAGAAGAGGAGGAAGTGGAGGTCGTGGACAGGGGAACCGTTGTGGAAGTGAAGGTGAGCAGCCAAACCCAGCAGCAGAGCAGTACCGGGAAGGTGGTCCGGTCCTCGCTCGTGATCAACAAGTTCGTCGGCGGAGCGCCGTTGAGCGGCGGGGCCGTCTCCGTCGATGAATGTGTACAGCCGGCGGAGAAGAACGAAACCAAGACAAGGCGGGCCGTGCCGACCACCACCACCACCACGGCGGCCGCTGCCGTGGTGGCGGCCTCCACCGTCAGCACCATATCCACGGACGGCTACAACGAATGCTATTCCGCCTACGGCAGCACGTCGAAGCCGCAGCCGCTCGACGGCGGCCTCAACGCGCCGCTCGAAAACAAGCTGCTGTTCACGTCGAAGCGGCGCAACCGGGAGCAGCTGCTGCACAACATGCGGCGGTGCAGCCAGCTCCGGCGACCGTTGTTCATCTGGGAGCCCTGTTGCATTGCCACCTCCACATGAACTCTCATCCTATCACCGCATATACAACTATGATATGTACTTGTTAATTAATTGCCCCATTTAGGCATCATTATATATGATGATGACCGTGATGATTAGCATCATGCATGAGTGGCCTTCTGCCTAAAACCCTAAACATAACCCTAATTATTATTAATTAGTGTGTGTCAAAAGGTCTGATCACTGCTTGGCTTCCTTTGGTTCCCTGTGGTTACTGTACTCCAGTTTTTTCTTACCAACATTGTACCCTTGTTATATTTTTCCAATCAGTGATCCATTTATGACACTATGTATTAAATGATGATTTGAAATATATGTTTGTGTGCCCTTGTGAGTTGATATGGTATTTGCTCATTGGATCTATGTTCTCTGGATGTGTCCTTATCATGATGACTGATTTGTTCCTGTTTTTAAGGTTTGCTAAGAAGA
This sequence comes from Pontederia paniculata, assembly GCA_001647135.1. Taxonomy (NCBI): domain Eukaryota; kingdom Viridiplantae; phylum Streptophyta; class Magnoliopsida; order Commelinales; family Pontederiaceae; genus Pontederia; species Pontederia paniculata. The sequence goes on from LTAE01006531.1 coordinate 14,555, forward strand.
TTTATTGTTGGAGATTTGAGGAACAAAGTTGGCTTGCTAATTGGATGGATTCACCACCTCAAAGAACACATGCAAATAAAGACACTATACAACAAATAATGCATTCTAGACTAAATTCTCATCAAATTGGATATAAATATTGTAATATTTAGCCTGAATTATATAAGTGCCAACAGTGTTTAATCAGTTCGATTTGAATGCTGAAGTGTTTCCATGGTATGGTAAATTTTCATCCCAATATGAGTTCTAAGGATGTGCTCATGTAATTAGATCTAAGTCTATTAATGAGGTCTTAAAGCTTTTACATCTTGTCTCCATTATCAGAGTAACCTTTGGAGCTATGACAACATGGAATGATTGTTTACTGAATGTAAAGCCTTTCCTCTGTTCTCTTCTACTAACACATCTGGATGATCTCTTTTGAAGGAATTGCTGGTTCTCCTGCAGCGTAGTACTACTTGACATGAGAAAAGGAATATAATATTGGATAATTGAGTTGGCAATTTTGGGTGGAGTACACTTTAGAGGTGAATTGGGGTTGACCTAATTGGATTGGACCAAAAATTATGGATACCATTACTATGACATTTATTATTGAGAACATGATTATGATGCGGCCACAAATGCAATTTTCTGATCGAAATTTATCAGGCTCCACCATGAGATCATTCATGTTTCTTTTTTTTTAATTTTTTTTTTTGCTTGTATTATTTTCTTGGGGAAAAAAGTGAGCTGATTCCCATTTCTTGCATTGCATGCCAAGGAAGTGGCCATTTGTCAGTTGTACGAATACACATTAACCTTCTTCAAATGCTTCCACATTTGTGCTGACCAGGGTGGATGCCAGTTAACATGCAGTGGGCTCTGTAATGATGTCACTTGTTTGGAGTACTTTTAGATTTCCTAACATCATTATTCAGAAGGTGATCAAATCAATGCATATAATTATTTAATTAACAGGCTGACTCCAACATTTTCAGAAGTAATGCATCCTTCTCGATCATATCCAAAGTATATATGCATCCAGTAGGCCACATAACACTTCCATACTTCCAAATTCAAGTGGAGCATTAGAGAGAAGTATGTCACAACACCATGCTTTTATCCTCCAAGACACCATTACTTAAATTCATGCATTAATTTGCTAATAATACTTGTTCCTTTTTTTTTCTCTTAATTAGTTATGGTGCGTACTTAATGGATTCCAAATGTTGAGGCACACGTATGGCTCATTCTTTGAAAAGTCCAGGCTGTTTGCTTTTGTGCAAAGTGAGAGTGCTCTCTCTCTCTCTCTCTCTCTCTCTCTAAACAAAAGGTGGAACTTTTTATTGAGGTCATCGAAAGTTTTTATTTCGGTGTTCCAATGGAATGCTCTCTTTTCCTTTGTACTTATCAATTAACGATTGCCAACGCAATGGGAACAATTAGAAAAACGCCACCACCTTTGCTACAAGAGGGAAGAAAAGGTAAACTAGTAGCACCCATGCAATATATATATCGTCTACGTCAACCGAATAATTAAACAGCATGCGAAAGGGAGAGCAGAACAACTAATGAGGTCGCGTAGCACTGAAGCGATTTCTTTGATTGGTATACTTAGGGGAGGTATAGCAGAACATTCAGATGTTGACCTATATTTAGTAGCAGCAGGATCTTGTAGAGAGAGAGAGAGAGAGAGAGAGAGAGAGAGAGAGAGAGAGAGAGAGAGAGAGACTAAAAGTTGGAATATTTGGAGAATTCCTAATTAGTGCGACGTCCATTAGCATGGAATAGTAATAATAATATGATTAGCTGAAAGGCGAAGGGGAGACAAAGGTTAAAAGGCAGAAGGAAAGCAGAGAATCAGACAGGAGAAAGAGAGAGGAACCTAATGCCTTTTGTCCTCTCAACCCCCCCTAAACCATGAGTAGCTCCTCATATACTTTACCATAATTGACATGTTACTCGCAAGTTAAAAACAAAATCAGTTGGTAGATGTCTGAGATCATTTCTCCTCCAATGGCATTTAGGTTCTTATTCCCTTGCCCTTGGTTGCAACCTGATAGATGTGTCACATTTGAGCAGTTTAGCATAAAGCCAGAGGCAACTAAAGATGACCAAGAAAAAACAAGGGGAATAACATTCTAGCTTAGCTTGTTTGTTTGTGCCAAAAGGGAGTCCACATGGTTTCAAGCTCTCTTGCATAGTTTTGCATGCTTGCATGAATGGTCTGCACAGTGATGCATCACTACTGGTATGCTACTATATATATCTTTGCCGAATATGGTTGGGTAATTAATGGGTTAATTATTGCGGATTAAACTAGATGAAAATCAGTATCGGAAGAAGCAAAACCTTTATCGGCTCTTTAATCTCAAACTGAATTAGCAGTAAGCACCGAAAATTCTACAATTAACAAATTGCTTGCACAAAAGAAGCAAATGGATTTCCATTCAGTTCACAATATACAGTGGCAGAGTTGTGACAATGTAAGTGGAAGTAATTTGGAGCCAATGAAAGGGGACCAACATATTGAGTTAGATTGCGTCACATGCATATATTACATTGCAGCCAACTTTAGATTCTATAGGCGAGACATGAATTGGCCACCACAACTAGACAAGGAAGCAGCCACGGATCTAATAAAGTTGTGTGTGAGATTGAGGTCTCCTTTACTTGGGGGCAAGTCACATTCCAAAGAGCCATTATTAGATGGTGGCCAAAACTCACATCCTTGGACACTTGCTATAATTTTATGTCATTGTTTACTGCTTGCTCACACTGCACTAGAACATCTACATGCAATTCCATTAACTTCCCATCGAACAGGCTGCAGCCGTTCATTTGTTCATGAAGCAGCTGAAGAGTCCAAAGACGAAGGCCCATAGGAGTCACTATTGACTGTCTTTGTTTTTGCCTTTATAGGTAGGCCATCCATCAACTTTTGTTTTGTTTGGCACTCATTTACTGCATGGAACAGTCCTGGGATCATATGAAGTTTTTATTGTAGTCCTACATCTATACAAAAGTCTCCTGTTGCCCATTGAAATTTACTACCAATATTTTGTCAAGCCAATTGAAAGAAAGGAATGAACATAGATACATCCACATACATGATTTAAGGTAGAGTTTTCCAAGATTTCATTCAATACATAACAATTTAAGACTTACAGTTGGAACAATATTTGTTTTTTATGCAAGATGTCAAGCTATCCGGAGCAGAATTCCAAGCATAAAGAATCAAGCCTGCATCATATATGTCATCTCTTTTCACCAGTTGGTGATATGTTCATATTCTTATAAGATTTTACCACTGGTCTTGTGATCAAATTTGTGACTTGATTAGATAGACGTATACTGAAAGTGCATAGAAAAATCAAATCCTAAGCCTTCACTCAACATACTTCTAGTTGCCATAAATGGAATAACCACTGTGAAGTAATCATAATAGAAGAATTAAGACCTTACTCTGTCAATGTGGTTCAAATCAATCTTCCAAATAACTGTCACGAGTCCTTTTGCGATGGTGCCTTTTTGTTGAAGAATTACTCGAGGATGACTGACAGATGGATGCGTAATTACAGGAATCATACAGTGTACAGAAAGGGATTGTTCCCCCATCAACTTCTAATTTGACAGTACACCAAACAAGAATGAAGATCTAGCGAGGTTCTTGGAAGCCTGTAGATGTCTGTTCAAAAGGACAACATAACCGCATGAGAAAGACATCACTGACCAACCTTCAACATCTATGTATTAATGTCATCATGAGAAACACACCTTGAAAAGTTTATTGTCCAACAAGTCAATCTAAAACAGAATGCAAATGATGATGTTTCGGAAGGAAATTATTCACTGCACAGTGATACTGTTGAGCCATTTGAACCTGTATCAAAGTAGGTCAGTTTGTGCCCGAATCATAAACTAGAAGTATAAAAAGTCAGGAAATTGGTTAATCAGGAGAATTTAGGAAAAGTTAACTTCCTCACATAAAATGATAGGAACACTTGGGCTTATGCACCTCATACAAATGCATTATATTTTAGTTAGATGTGCTTCAATAGAAATTTTTATTTCTAATTCTTATGTATCAACTCATTGCAGTTTCAAGGATAAGTCACCAATATAGATGGAATTGACAGAAGTTATAATTCATAGGGTGGTTTCTGCAAGCATAAGCAACTACAATAATAATTTTTTGGGAGGCTTTTGCGTAGATACTGTATACCTCATAAACGGTGAATCAATTTCAACCTGATATGCATATAACTTTGGAGTCAAAAGCATCAACGACTTTCATTCTCGTTTAACTGCCCTCTCCATATAGGAATTTTTTTGGATCATCCTTTCTCAACTTGGAGTTCTATCTTGTGGTACATTGACCTGCCAAAAGTAAAAGGAAAACTTCCAGTTTTCTTTCTACCTTTCAAGAAATCTCTCCAGTTCACAAAAGGGATATTCATTCATCCAGTACTGGGTGTCCATCAAGATCATCATGCAAAAATGCCCACAAAATATCTTATGTGGAAGTTCTCCCTAGATTTGCTAGAGAATCAGCAACTGAGTTCACTTTTCTAAAAAATATGACAAGCATGAAAGTCAACAAAAGAGTTTACTGCATTCCATGTTTCCTAGTCTCCAAAGGTATGGCACTTCTTTAAGATATTGATGAGGAATGAAGAATCATGGATCTAGACTCTAATGTATCTCAGTTGAGCACATATGAAAACATGATACGTACTAATACGACCTAAAAAAATGATAGGTGCAGTAATCGTGATCAAGTAATAGTTCAAATGAATTGATTATGATTTCCACGAGAATTATATTTTTATTTTGATCTAATCTCACAAACCAATAGGAGATGGACATGAGTTTGGATAAAATGATTTTTTCAAAAGATAATACTAGATTAAAAAATAAGATGAATGATAAGATAAAGATAAATTTAAAATTTTGATGTCATCAAATACTGGATCAGGATGAACAAAGATAAATAGGGATAAACAAAATTTTATCATAAGTTTTATGAAAATTCAATTTAATCAATTTCTTATGACGACTAGGATCTATCCAAAGTTGTGGCTTCCTTTCTAGGATGGACTAACTATCTCAAATTTAAGACATTTGATTCTTCTTCTTTATGATGCCAATCTAATTTAATAGGATTTTGAGATGTGTTATACAGAGTTCCTAAGCTATGGATCATTCCTCTATAAGATGCTGATCTCACGGATCTCAGACCTAAAGTATTAATCTCCAAGATGCTATTAGGTGTGGTATGAAATGCTTCGAATAAAGCTTCAAAGATCAATCTCAAAGTTCAAAAAAAAAAAAATTAAGAATTTTATATCCCTATCCAGTATGTTAGAAAAATTAAAACTTCAAATAAATCATGAAAATGCATCACACAACATTCATATGCATAAGAGAATTGACAAGCTAAATTTCATTAATGCAAAAAGTTCCACATTTTTTCCTTACAATAAAATCCTCCATAAGCATAAACTAATAACAAGGGAGTTCATCCTTCAAAATAAAAGATAAAAAGATAACAACTAGAAAAATACAAAAAAAAAAAATCAACACCTTGACGATTGCCTTTCAGAAATTTGCTGCAACACTTCATCTTCTATAGGTACTCAGGCTTGAAGCATACCCCAAGATGAGGCATTGGAGATGTATTTATAATTTTTCAACATCCATATCAAACTTTAATTTTCATGATATATAATTTAACTCAAGATCAAAATTTCTAAAAGATAGGGTTTAACCACTTCAAAAATGAAAATATAACTTTTAATCACGGGAAGTTTCACTGTCGTGATACAATTATGACAACCGTGACAATAACTGGTCATCAATATCAGCACCGCTTCACGATCCATGAAACTTGATTTACGGTCGTGACTGAAAGGTTGTCTTGTATCTTCAGATTCGTCATGGCCCATGGCTCAGATGTCACGATCGTGACCGTATGTAATCTTCTTTCTTCGATAGTATGTTACGGCTCGTGAGTTGATCGTCATAGCCGTGACCAATTGTACTTGCCTTCATCATCGATTTTCTCATGGTCATGATCATGTCGTAACAGTCTGCGACTCTTATCGTTATTCTTCAGCAGGGACGTGCTTACGACCGTGAAACTTCTTTCATGGGAAGTGATATGCCCAACACGGGCGTGACTTATGCGTATCACGACTCCACCATTCATTATCGATTTCACGACCGTGAAGATGCTTTTCACGAGCTATGAAAATCCATCTGGATACGCTACTTGCACTCACGAACGTGAAATCTTTATCACGGCCATGACTTTTCAAATTTTTTATTGATTTGCCTTCATTTTCACTCCAAATTATTGTAGTTTTCCTTCGTTGCATTCCCAAGTGTTGGAAATTAATCTTGACTTATAGAGTTTGATTAGGAGTTGATTTGTATTATGATTAGAAGATTAGTTTAGTTGGATTATTAGATAAGTTGAATTAGGATTGGTGTTTAAGTAGTAGTCAAAGTAGGACTCTTTGTACTATAAAAACACCTCTTATCATCAACGAAAGATATATGCATTGAGTTCACGTAACTTCTCTCCCTTGTTTCTCTGTTTCTTCCTGTCTTCACTCGCGCCTGGGCCAACAGTTGGTATCAGAGCGAGGTTCGAGTCCGGCGCCGGCGCCGCCATCCCCAGCGGCGGGAAGAAGCAGTGCAAGGTGGACGAGCCAGCATTGTTGAATTCCAAGAACACACAACAGAAGGCATGTATGACGGACGGGTACTCCATCAGTCCCAAAGGTAGAAGCGGAGAAAGCTCAAGTTGCCAAGGAGAAGGAGAAGAAGGCGGCCGCTGAGAAGGGATCGGCGGGGAAGAGATTCGAGCATGGCAGATGAGGCATTTCAGATGCATGATCACCGCCGAGAGAGAAGGACGTCAACGGACGTCACGAGCTGCAGGGAAGAAGCCCGGGACGGGTGCGACTGCAGCAGCAAGCACACACTCAACATCGGGCAGTGGCCGAAAGCTGACAGGCATATGCGCTTGGGCAGGAGAAGAGTTGAGGTGGCAGAGGAGCATGATAAAGAATAGAACGTCGCGGCAATGCCAGCGGAGATAGCAGCGGCAGCGACGAGGCGCAGCAGCAGTAGGGACAACCGCAACAACAAAATGATTCTCAGAATGAGAAGCCCAGGACGGGTGCGGTTGCAGCAGCTTGGAGTGCGCACTTGACATCGGCAGTGGCCGGATGCTGACAACTGACGTCGGCAGGTCTGCTCGAGCAGGAGGGAGAAGGACATCCCCTCGAGCAGAGGAGCAGAAGAGCTAAGAGAGAAGGTCATCTCTCTCGTGCAGAGGCGCGTGAACAGGAAGAGTGCTAGGGAATCCTACAGAACGTCGAGGTCACAAAGAAGCGCTAGGAGCGGGGTGCTCTAGATGCAGGAAGTTCTTTGTGTTGGCAGGTTCTGATAGGAACGACACGCACTCAAGGTCTAGGGCGGAGACTGTGTCGAAGGACTGACACGAGCTGCAGGATGGAGGCCATACCCGTGTCGAAGGACTGACACGATAATACAAGTCGGAGGTAGTGCTCATGTCGAAGGACTGACATAGTGCTACGTTCGATCGACGTTGCTGCGCACGACACTGGTCAGGTGAGCCTACCAGGTGATGGCCGAGTTCATCGACTGCGTGTCGACGATCGATCAGTGGACGGCGATAACTACGCGGGGTGCGTAGCGCGACACTGATCTGGTGAGACTACCTATGGATGGCCGAGTTCATCGACTGTGTGACGATGATCAATCAGTGGATGGAGAGAACTATGCGGGGTGCATAGTCAGCGCGCACGTCAGGAGGGCATCAAGACGGTGGGTCGCGGTACGCGAACATCGAGGCCGATCCGATCCAGTTCCGAAAGGAGGAGCGAAGCAGAACTCCAGGGCGAGGGGCACGACCTGAGCAAGAGGATGCCGAAAGAAATACTCGAAGGGTCGTAGTATTTCCCCCTCCGGTCGAAGACCAAATTGAGAAGATTGAAGCTTTGAGTAATGTCAAGATTAAGGGGGAGTATGTTGGAAATTAATCTTGACTTATAGAGTTTGATTAGGAGTTGATTTGTATTATGATTAGAAGATTAGTTTAGTTGCATTATTAGATAAGTTGAATTAGGATTGGTGTTTAAGTAGTAGTCAAAGTAGGACTCTTTGTACTATAAAAACACCTCTTATCATCAACGAAAGATATATGCATTGAGTTCACGTAACTTCTCTCCCCTGTTTCTCTGTTTCTTCCTGTCTTCACTCGCGCCTGGGCCAACACCAAGTGCCCTAGATATCAAAACACATGAATATTATGGAGACTATGACTTTGAAAGCTAAAATAAAGTGAAATGATAGACAAAATGATGCATGTGACGATGAAATCAATGAAAATTAAATTAAAAATACTATGAAAAACATGACTAAATTGACATGCATCAAACTCTCCCAAGCTTAAGTCTTGCTTGTCCTCAAACAAAATTCTAGAGCAATGCTCAAGACTATTCTATCATCCTCCCAATTCATAGAGTTTCTGATCCATAAACAATTTGAACAATATCCATCTCAGCTTATAGAAAAAATCTATCAAACTACAACATTAATATTAAAGGTAGAAGTATTTCTTAAGCTTATACTTTTAAAAAATAAGAGTAATAATAACTTTCAATTTTATGAGTTCTAACTTTCAATCAGGATTGTACAAGGAAGTCTCCTAGTCAGATGCGACCACTATATGTGTGAAACTTAGTTTATCCTTCAGAATTTGAAAGGCCTCCAGACATAAAATCAAAATTGAACTTCACATACTTTGGGAGCAATGTTGTCAACGGCTATGTGACCTTTGAGTATCTTTAATAAAATTGCCTACAAAATGTGGTAGGTGGGGGTAGGTTGATGATAACATCTATCTTGGCTTTTATCGACCTCAAGGCATTTGTTAGAAATTTTATGACCAAGCATTATGCCTCTTTGACCATGAAATGACATTTCTCGCAATTCAACACCAAGTTAGTCTCTTCATATGTTTGTAAATATGCTTTTGGATTTTCAAGACAATTATCAAAATGATTCCCAGATAATATAAAGTCATCCATAAATACCTCAAGACTCATTCATGTCATTGCAATGCTGAAAATTGTAGGAGTGTTGCATATGCCAAATTGCATTCTTCTATAGGTGAATGTACTTTAAGGGAATGTAAATGTGGCCTTGTCTTGGTCCTGAAGTGCTACAACAATTTGGTTATAACCTGAGTAACAAAAAAAATGACTATGCCCCAATACTCGCTCCAACATTTGATCAATGAAAAAAAGGGAGAAATGATCCTTGCGGGTTGCTTCATTCAACTTTTTATAATTCTTGCAAACCCATCATCCGGTCACTGTCCTTTGGGGTATCAATTCATTATTGACATTCTTGTTCACAATTATACCTCCCTTCTTAGGAACCACCTATACATGACTAATTAATATTGGACTATCTAAGATAGGATAAATTATACCTGCATCTAATAGTTTGATAATTTCCTTCTTCACTACCTCCTAATGTAGGGTTGAGTCTCTTTTGAAATTGAATTATAGGTTTGTTGTTTTCTTTCATCAATATATTATGCATGCAAATTGATGGAGAAATCCCCTAGATATGTGAGATGGACCAAGCAATTGCTTGCCTGTGTCTTCTCAAAACTCCAGTCATCCTCCTCTCCATCTCATCTATCAAATAAGCAGAACAATTAGAGGATATGACCTTTCCTCAAGAAAGACATACTTGAGGTGAGATGGTAATTTCTTGATCCAAAGATGGAATATCTTTGCTTTCTTCAACTTGATGGGGTTCATCCTTGACCTCTTCAAACTCCACATCAAAATCTTTAGTATCTGGATCTTTGACAAAATCGGCCATAATGTCATCCAAAAATTTGAGTGGTCATAATCAAAAGTATCAATGGAAAATCATGGAGAGAGCTCTATTAGGCGTCCTAGAGAATGGGTCATTGTGAAGCTTAACTCTTCATTATTAACTCGAAGAGTTAACTTGCTCTATTGTATATTAATCATGGTATTTCCGGTGGATAGAAAGGGCCTGCCCAAGATAATTGGAGCTTCTTCATCACAACCATGTCCATAACGAAGAAGTTAGGTGGAAATACAAATTTATCCAATTTCACAAAAAAAATATCTTCTATGATTCCTCGAGGGTTCTTCACAAATTGATCTGCTAGCTGTAAATCCTTCTGCTAGTTTGAGGGTGTATTTATAAGTTTTCAATGGGTTTCATCATATATGAAGAGTCCTGACTTTTAAAAGTTTGATTTCCATCTAATTTGGATTGATCCCAAGTCAAGATCTCCAAAAGATATGATTCAACCACTCCAAAAAGAAATATTTAACTTAATCCCAAAAATTTTCAAGGCCCGTGATAGAATTGTCGCGATCATGACTGCAACTAGTCATCAATATTTGCATCAATGTCACAACCCATGACCCAGATGGCGCGATTGTAGCTGTATACATTCTTCTTATAGGATCTGGAATGGCACCAAGAGGGGGGGGGG
>LTAE01006532.1:0-13023 GCA_001647135.1 Pontederia paniculata
AAAGTAGCAAAAGTTTTAATATACCAATTCACCCCCCCTGTTGGTGTCATTCTGATCCTACAGTTTTTTCACATTAATCAAAGGAACAATGATAGAAATTAAATGACAAAGCTAAGATGCATATTTCCAGGGTATGGAGTTGCATAATCTAAATATACATTTTGAGATCCAAAGAAAAAAATCATCAGAAGGAAAAATATGATGTTTAATGAATTTTAAATCTTGGCAAACTTTAGTACATCAGAAAGACATAATAGTGATCATGTACATGTTTATCTTAATAGTGATGAAACATTGGTATATGCAAATGTAGAGGATTTTGGGTGGGAGCAAGTGATTTCTCAACTCTGTAGATCTACAAGAGACCATCATTATCTTACTAAATATCTGAGTTCTGAATATACTATGATTACTAAAGAAGAGGAACCAAGACAAATCAAGAGAAAAGTTTAAACAAGATGCCAATTCGACCGACATGAAGATCAAATTGTGATTCTTGATGAAATATCTCCTTCTTATGGGCCGAAGGAGGTGATTGTTAGGCTTTAAGACTATAAAAGACTAAAATGAGTTTAAGTTAAATTAAATATAATTAACTTAGGTGTTTGAGTTTGAACGAATTACAAAAGTCACATGAGATAAATAGAATTAGATATGTAGAAAAAGGGGAGGCTATGACATATGAAAAGAAAAAGAGATTATTTTTGGTATTTTTAATCTCTATATGTCATAGAAAAGAGAAGGGTTGATCTCTCTCGACGGCGAGGATAAGTGAGAAGAGAGGGCTTTTGAGAAGATTGAAAAATTCTTTTTGAAGAGTAAGAAATCGAGAACAAAATCAAATCTGGAGGGTATCTAAAGGTTTCTTGATGCTACAATTAGTATTGAATCATAATAATCAAATAATGTCATTCATGTTCGATTTTTAGTGGATATATGCTGATTATTCTGATTGAATTATTGTTTCAAGTTTGAGCAAAGAAAATGAAATTTATTTTATAGCAAAATTATTCTGTGATTTCATCATGATCTTTTAACCTTTTTGTTAGAGAATTTTTTCGCGTAAAATATTGATGTCTCTTTTGTTTGATATTATTATTTATAAACGACATTATTTTAAATTACTTAATTTATACATAGGAATAAGAGGGAGATCGAATTTTCAACAATGGACATATCTCAATGAAATTGAAGAGAAAGTTTATGTATATGTGAATATTATATGCAAGTTATTATCTTATAAGTATTTTGTCAAAAATATGACATTTCTTTTCATCTGTTGTTCCTGACACAAAATATGTTGCTTTCATCTTGAACAAAAAAATATTTATTTTCTATCTAACATATGCATTCAGAATTAATATTGAAGTTGTTTCATTCTTTCTATATTTTTTTTCATTTATCACCATAATATTTGAGAAATAACGTTGATCATCTAATCTTAGGGCACTAACGGTTGTGCCATTGATTACATATTAGAATATCAATCCACTATTAAGCTCGACTAATTTATTATTCATCTTGAATTGCAACTAATTATGTTAACTATAAGTGAGGCTTTTAGTGAAAATTTTTAACATACACAAAAATAAAACTTAAAATCTAAGTGGTGATGTTTCATTCTTTATGTGATACTTAAGATTATTTCCATTTGGCTTTTTATGAACGGCTTGGCCGAACAGTACTATCGAAAATTACGGGTAATATGAAGTCTTTGAACACAATACCTTATGACTGCAAAAATACGTCATTGTTGCCTTCTATTATTGACGTAATCTTTGTTCTCGCTGCCTTAGTTTAGTTTTCTTTACAGTAGTAAAAATACCTTATTCGTAATAACTGAGCTTGTTGGGCTAAAATTAGTAATTCCATTTTTGGAAGTACCACTTTCTTCCTATACCACCTTAACGAATATTCTAATCTGTTCACTTGCAGCTAAATGGCATGAAGACACTGAAATCATTCATCTTCATATAACATAATGCATGTTACTTGTTCATGACACTGTGATAAAAAAAACATTATGGTTTTTTTATGATTGAGACCCATTTAGATGTAGGTATCTTGTTTCCTCTTTTCTTCTCAAAAGCATTATGGTTAGTCATCCTTTATTGTGTCATGGACGGATGACACAATATCCTGTCATCTTTTTCGCAATATATAAAAAAGGACATTATGGTTAGTAAAAATGAAATGAGTTTTTCATATGTATAACTCTGCAAGGCAGGTTTTGCGGTACATAATCATCATTATGTTCATGAGTCAAGAATGTTTCCTTTTCTTGTTCTAACAGAACATTCAAATTCAATGTGTTGAATGATAATTTTTTAGTAATAAAAACTATGTGCTCTTTGTGTTAGAAAGTTTTAACATACCTCTTGAGATTAGAAAACCGAAGACCTCACAGTTTATTATTTTTTGGTTGTCACTCGAGTGTCCGGGAGCATTATCCCGAGTAATTTGGATCCCTCCGACTGCAGTGACTAAAATATGTAGGGGTGAATATGATTAATCAATTAACTGATCGATTAATCAATCAAAGTTTTATCCAATTAATCATCCAATTAATCGAAGTTAACTATCCGATTTAAAAATAGTTTGGTTAATGGATAATAAATTCATTAGTTGAAACTATTTGGATGATTATGAATAATTAATCACTTAAAAACTGAATTTAAATGATAATTAAAAATTATATTATTATGTAAATTTATTATATTTGTTTAATCACATTTATATCCTAATTATTCATTAATTTTTATCTTTAAATTATGTTCAAATTTAGCATATTATTTTATTTTAAAAACATATTTTATTTACTATTTAACATATTTTAAATCTTATTAATTTAATGTATTTTTTATATTTTTTTTCTTTTGGATAAATCGGTGAATTCACCGTACTAAACCATTTTTTTTAACTCGGAACTTCTTAAGTAAAAGATAAATTGTTAGTGTTGATTGCATGCAATGTTGTAGAAAATTGTAGGCACCAAGCATCTATATCTTTTTTTAGTGACTAGCCATATGCCTGACATAATATGTAGTCCTAGCTAGGCACAAAATATAAAGTAAATATGCTAAAACTACATAATCATAAAGAAAAAAAACACGTGTCAAAGAAATTACTTTAAATATCAGCAAATAATAATCCCATCATTGGCATATTATTAAGTGCGTGACTTTCGGTCATTGCTTATGTGTCTAGTCATTGCTTCCAAATTGCATCCTCAGAATTGCTAGACTGTTGCTTTATATGTTTTATACATGTATGGGCCATTGCTTTCGAGTATTCTTATCCATCTTTTGTGCAAGAACTCTACTCGATTGATTATTCTTTTCGAACATAGTGCTAGCTAGGCAGGCTTATGGCTGCGTGTGGTATTGTCCTTCTTACTTTTCTCATGTTCATATATTTATTTTTGTGGATGTGGTTGTTTCATTACCTTCTCGAGTAACAATTTTGTCAGCTTAACTTTTAACTCAATTTGGCAAGCTAAATTATCTGCCTACTGCAATTGGCTGTTACTGCCTGCGGACAGGAAAGAATATAATGATTGTGGCGATCCAATTTGCTTAAACTTTGTGGTTTATATCCTATGCCTTTGTGGTCAGCATTCACACATAAACCTCACTCAATGCATGATAAATGTATTGCCAGCTATTTACGTTCTTGTTAGGTCATGCTTTTGCACTTAACATTGTTTTCTTCCGGCGGTGGCTAAATTTCGGGGACTAAGCATTGTGAGTCAGGCGTTGTTGGAAAACGAATTCTGGCAAGGAAGTTTCTTTTTCTATGTTTGATTGTGTTTCAAGAAAACAAATGTATTCTATATATGAGACATGAGAATTGTAGCACAGGACTAAGAAACAAATAGAACATTACTTGGTTTTGGAGATAAAGGTGTAGGTTTAATATAGTGCGTTGCGCATGCTTGAGTAAGCTTGCTCTATGTATTTTTGTAATAATAAACATTTATACCATGTTTTAAATACAAAATAGGCATATTCTGTACTGCACTACACACAAACACTACGCTAAATGTATACATCATATTCGTTTTGAATTTAATGAAGGTGCAACCCCTTTAAGTTGTTACACCATGAAGGAATCAAATCTTAGTCTAAATTATTCAGATGGAAGCAAGATAATTTCAATCCGAGTCATTAATGATGAGATAAAAAAAAAATATCGTTTCATACTGCAACAGCTTAAAGGTATCATATTAAATCTTTCTTTTTCTATTTGTTCCTTTTGTTTCATTATGTTTAATTTATTTGAAATATTTGCTTCGTCTGTTTGACTAAACTTAAGATGTATTTTTTTTTTCGGCAAAGACCCACCGGTGTAGAGGGCTACTAGTACCTGACTAATCCGGTGTTTCGAGCGGGCGCGATAAATCGATTATACCCTGGCCAAATTAGGGACTCCGGGGCTCGAACTCGGGGCTACTAGCTCCCGGTCTCTCAACCCGGAGCACAGACTCGCTAACCATCTGTGTCAATCAACTTGGTTACTAGACTTGAGATGTATGAATATGCTGGCTGTTCAAACTTTCTGCATGGCTGGTAGGACTCATAAAGGCCCCCTCTGATTCCTGCGAATCCTGTCCAAGCACGCCCTGCCAAGTGCCAGGACTGAAGCAAATCCGAATTGTTGGCTTTCTTTGGTGACAGCAAAAGCTTTCGCCTACTTGTTTCTTTTGCTATTTATCGCTGTCTAAAGGGTAGACGTTCTATTTTCTTTTCTTTAACTTTTTGTAGCCACTTGTAAGATTTAGATTTGTGTTCTAACTTGTGGCTGTAATGATTTGGAATAATGTTAATGACAGGCCCAACTTTTAAACTCTCCCAAAAAGTTGATTGCGAGGTATTTATGGTCACAGCAGCGCAGGAGCATACGTGGTTGGCTTGACCCCTTCCTTGTTGGTAAAATCTCTATCTCCATGGGCAAATACTGACACGAAAGTGGCGCATCGCGTCTTATCTAATTTGGTAACTCAAGATATATATTGTCGGAAGATCAATAGGTCGTCCATCGACAATTCAAAAAAAAAAAGAAAAAGAAAATTGTGCCCATGAGATAAGGAAAATCTGTTACACATTTACATGAGAACTACATTGGTCCACTTCATCATGACACTTCATGTTTAAGAATTATATTTTAGCTAGGTTAAAGGTCCAAAGATGCTCAATCATATCCTACCTCACCGAAGGAGAAGCTATTCTAATGTAACTCAGTCCCATATGCTGAGATAGTACACAAACTGTCCTATCATTAATTTTCTAGTGTTGCACAAGAGGCTTTAAAATCTATTACAAAAACAGAAACTAAAACAACAACTCTTTAGCATATATGAACGAGATCTCATAGGCTTCTAAAATCCAAAACAGTTTATGGATAAAAGCAAACTATCAACAACTCCTTTCAAGGGATTACACCTCGTTTTTCAATGTAAATATTTTAGTTTCTCTAATACGCTCCAAATATATATTTGGATCGATCAAGATTAGAAGGGACTCGATGATTATTGAATCAATTCGGTCGGATCCGATTCTAATAATCAGAGTATAAAGAATAAACGATCCAACTCCAAGTACGATTCAGTCACGATTCTTTTGTCACACATTCTACCCCACACCCTTGCCCATAACTAGATATGATGTCTGCAATTTGTTTTCTTTTGCCCGAGTCTTGAAATATACAAGTGGAAGTCAATTATTGGCCTTGTTGGTCCATGTGGACCATGGCATAACTATAACGAACAGGTACTAGCCATAGCTCCGCCTCCGGCACACCACAAGTAGCCAATTTTCTTTTTCTAAAGAAGACACATTGAGGCCGAAGCCCTCTTTGGAGGCTCCTACTCATGCTTATTTCCTTGGTCCCACTCTTACTCAGCACTAGATTAATAATAAAGGTGAAGGAGGGTTCATAAATTAAAGTTAATAATTTTAATTTAAAATCAAGTTTCAAGGTAAAAAAAAGTTATAAATAGCAATATTTTTTACCAAACAATGCACATTTTTCTCTTAATAATATATTTATGCATCATAGAGAACAAAGGCAATATAATTTCGGATGAATTAGTCCGATATTAATCATTTTAAATATGCTTTTGAGCAAAAAAAAAATTTATTTAATTTTTTATTGATATTTTATTTTATAATTTATATAAGTCTCGTACATCTCATTTTTCTTTTTGTCATTGAAAAAATAACCATATAAATTATTGTTAAACATATACAACTTGCTGGGTTCAAAAGTTAGATGTGCACTAATTCTTTTTCAACTTTAAAGATGTGTTTGGATAGAAAAGAAGAAGTGAAGGAAAGAAAAGCTCATACAGTGCACTGTATTTATTTTTTTTCAATTAGGTAAAAAGAAAAGCTCCACGTGGAGGATAATGAAAATTTTAAATCGATTCAATCTTAATATGAAATAAATAGTTTTAAATTAGGTAAAAAGAAAAATATTTATTTTATTTTTTTTCAAAACAATTCTTTTTCAAATAAGATTAATATTTATCTTCTCTTTCACTTATTCTCAATTTTACATTCTAGGAATATTTAGCTATTTTGCAACTCTCACTGTCCTCGCCTAACTGCTAGCATTTATTTCTCAATGATAGAAAGAAAAGGTCATCGACTCGTGCGATTTTCATGATTAGTCCGGCTAATTATGGAGACATGCAATCATATTGACTTCAATGTTTCAAAGATTTTAATTTGTTGGTTGAACAAGGAAGGCATCATGAAAAGACGTTTGAGATTGATTTGCAATGTTTGGGCCAATTTTTTTTAAAAGAAAATTCAACGAAAAATATCTTCAGTTCAATTCGACTGATAAAAAAATGTATTCAAATTTGGAAAAAAAATAACTTTTTACCTTTTGAAGTGGAAAATGTATTTAATATATAGCCTGATTAAATATTTATAATGACAAAAAAGTTTGAAAAATATTTTTTTTTCTGCCCCAACGCGAGATCATCATCGGCTCGTTGAAAAAGGTAAGAATAAACAAAACAAACAACAGCTCTTGCCGGATATGTGGATAAAGTATATGTTAATTTTTTCTTCAAAATAGCAGCTCTCACTAGACAAATGAGTGAAGTATATATTAATTTTTATTTTGAGAAATAGTTTTTCGAACATTATTTTTCCTGAAAAGTATTCTCTTTACATTATTTTCAAAATTAACAATGCATATCAAGTTTGTCACACTTATGTAAGCGAAAAAGTCACAGGTATGGAATTAAGAGGCTCGAGGAGATAGATTATTTCATTTCTCATCTTCAGTAGTTTAGTATTCTGTCATGTATTATAAAATGTTAAATATCATCATGTATTCATTCTAAAATTTTGTTAAGTTTACTAATATTTTGTTATTCTCAACTCTTATTTATTTAATTATGTTTTATCATTTTACCTTTTTTTTTAAAAAACTAGACTACCCCTCCTCCTCTCATCTCAACACGTGCAATATCTGCTCATGCCGTTTAGTATTATTTTCTAATATTATTTTTTCTCTGCCTCCAAACTCTCCTTTTCTAAAGATCAGAGACACAAAGAAGAGACACGGAGAGAGAAAGCACATCGTCAAGAAGACAAGAGAGTAAAACAAAAGGAACCTACAATACAAATACTTCTTTTAATTCAATAACAAATTCAGATATTTTCCCTAAGAATATGAATTAAAAAAGTTTCGAATTTGATCTTCAAATTAAATATCATATCCACGTACCACTACAATTGACAAAACTTTCTACATCCATTCAACGCACGCAAGTTTCAACTGCTCCAACCGAAGCGTCGAACAACCTGCAAAGTATCGTCGCAACTCGCAGCTTACCTACGTCATGAATGATCGACATATATATATCCTTCTACATACAAAATATCTTTTGGAGTTCAAAATTTATCGACATCCTCTCTATTTCATAGAAAGCTTCACATTAGACCAATGACATATTAACCAAGATCATATGCCATATATAATTTGGCAATCATAGACTCCATCATCATCAATATCATCATTCCTACCTAGCATTCGGGTTGCTTGCAAAATTAGAATCAGCAAGGAAGATAAAATCTCCCATAAGCATTGACGCTCAATATGAAATAAGATCATAACAAAGAATAATAATTCGAGATAATTAAACATTTTTTTCTGTCACAATTAATAATTCATCAATGTCATTCTATTATTTTGTCTTTCTTCTTTTCAATCAATCATTTCCTATCAATTATTTTCAATCAATCAATTTTTAATTATTAGTACATGAAGATTTCAGCGATCCGAGGCCGATATGGCTAGCTAAGTCATGGGTCAATCTGAGACCCGTCAATAACAATTAAACTCAGAGAAAGCACTAATAACCTTCAGGGGATTAAAATCTACTCTCTGTATCAATAACCAAGGATACCAATAACCCTTATATGATTAAAGTCTGCCCTCTTTTAATAACTCAGAATACTGATAACCCTTATAGGATTAAATTATGTTGCAAAAGGCATGCCTTGGATTAGTCCCACATGCACAAGTCGCAGGAGAGATGTTGGGTATATATGGGGACATGACCTTCACTAGGTGTGACACGTTAGAAAGTCGTGAGGGGCTAAGTGCTACATCGTGAGTGCACGATGGGAGTCATCTCTAGAACCTAGAACGGACAATATCACTCCTTGATCAAGAGTCCCTAAGGGGAATAGGTCGTTGCGCCACTCTGATACAAGTGTGACGTGTTTTGATAAAATCGTGTGGGCATCAAGCATGCCTTGGATTAGTCTCACATGCACAAGTTAGGGGAGAGATGTTGGGTGTATATGGGGACATGACCTTCACTAGGTATGACGCGTTAGAAAGCCGTGAGGGGCTAAGTGCTACATCGTGAGTGCACAATGGGAGTCACCTCTAGAACCCAGAGCGGACAATATCACTCCTTGATCAGGAGTCCCTAAGGGGAATAGGCTGTTGCGCCACTCTAATACACAAGTGTGACGCGTTTTGGTAAAACCGTGCGGGCTAAGATCCAGAGTGGACAATATCACGCCTTGGTCAGGGATGTTACACATGTTCTCAATAACAATTAGGAAAACATCAATAACCCTTATAGGATTAAAGCATGTTCTCCAAGTCCGTCGGGGCCTTCCTCTTCATGCATCAATTCAATCATAGTCATTTACATATTTTACCTTATTATAATTTTAGCTAAGTTAACATTTAGACACCTAATCTACATCGCTCATCAATTTATATTCAATCAATCAGTACAATCACATCATCATAAAAGTAGACACATAACATTTTCATATCTTCATGGGACAACACGGCCGGTTAGGGTTAGGGTTTCGCATCCGTCAATTATTTTATTATAAGAATCATCAATATCTTCATCAAGCCTGTCACGGGCCGTGAAATGCATAACACATTCGTGACCATCGGCTTCACGGCCCGTGATGTGCATATCACGGCCATTACGATGAGGAAAAAATGTCCGAAATGTAGACCCCTAATTAGACTATCATCCTCAGTCACGTCTTTAATCTCTTTCCCCGCGAATGGTCCGTCCAGCTTCGATTCCCTTGCATACACTTCTTTTGTTTGCCTTCATATCGTCCTTCACGGCCCGTGATGAACCATCACGGCCCGTGAAGTTCTCTTCGTCGTTATGAACCCAGTTCACGGGCGCGATAAATGGACCAACGATTGCACGTGCTTCGTTCCT
This sequence comes from Pontederia paniculata, assembly GCA_001647135.1. Lineage (NCBI taxonomy): Eukaryota > Viridiplantae > Streptophyta > Magnoliopsida > Commelinales > Pontederiaceae > Pontederia > Pontederia paniculata. Next base: position 9,728 of record LTAE01006532.1, read on the forward strand.
GTCCTTCACGGTCCGTGACCATTTCTCACGGCCCGTGAGGTCTTCATGGACTGTCGCTCCCTTCTCCATCATGGCCTGTAATCTATGATGACGGCCCGTGAAGCTCTGGTCGTGAGCTCGGCGTCGGCGGTCCATGGTCCTCTTGAAACTTCACGGTCTGAATTCACGGACGTGACCAACTTCATAGCAATCATGTCCACGACGCTTATTCACGAGCGTGAACCATCACGGGCGTGAGGCAATCATCACGACCTGTAATCTTCGGTTGACGATCGTAAAATAGACGGGTCCGCGACTGTATGCCGCGTCACGGGCATAAAGCATCATCACGACCCGTGCTTCCCGGTTCACGACCTGTGAAGTCGATCTCACGACCTGTGACGGTTTCATCATGGCCCGTGAAACACGTATCACGGCCCGTGATAGAACACGACGGTTGTTGTCCGCTCGGCCAATACATTGTCATCACGGCCGTGAAACCCACTTTCACGGTCGTGATGACACAGAATCATATTAAGGCCAAATTATTATACCTAGGGTTAGAGATTTACCATTCTAAACATCATTTTATCTATGGCTATCTAGCATAAACCCTAACATGCAGATTATTTAACATGAACATACTTATTTAAAGATTCGTCTATTTACATACCGAAAATCTTAATTATAACCACAATTACATACCTTGCAATTATCTTCTATATGTCTCACGCCTTGGGTTATCTCTCTCGTCCTGTGCATTGTCCTCTGTGTTACCTCCTCCTGACACCAATCCCGAGGTTGAAGTTTGAGAGAAGAAAAGAGAGAGAAGGAGAAGAGAGGGGAGAGCTCACCTAACGGCTAGGACAGAATTTTAGGTTTTGGAAAATTATTTTCTTGTGGTTAGGGGTTTATATAGGTGAGGGATTAGGGTTTGAGTGGACTTTTAATTGGGCCCAAACTTATTTAACCATCTTTTAATCTAGACCATTCATTTATTGTGATGGGGATTTGGGGTATTATAGTTAACCTACCGAAACTTTGACAAGAATAATTATTTATTTCTCTTATTATATTGTCCATTGTATACAAATTCCATCTTGATCACTATATGACCATCCACGTACCCTTCGATACTTTTCTATTTTTTTTTATAATTGGTATTGTACAATAATTTATCTTGTTATTTTCTGTATATGATCATTTCTCCCATTTCCTGTCACAGTCGATAGAGTTATTTGATGATCATAAACTTTCGATGTATGTCTCGCATGGCATCAATACGATCATTTGGTGATCAGTAAGATGTCAATCTCAAATTACGTCATCAGAGTATCGCTAATGTACGTAGGACCGACGTGAAATAAAAGAATTTATCGGTAATAATTTTTTTTTAGATTTTAACTAAAGAAAACATGGTAAATATTTTGCAAGTGTTACGATTTTGAATTCTGATATTGTAATTTTGAATAAGATTGAGTCCTGTCCAACTTGATAATAATTAATCATTTCTAAATGGCTTAAAAAATATATGACCATTGCTTTATGCTTCTCTATTTTCTAATATATGATTATTTTGCTTCAATTCAATATTTTCTATTGAAAAATCTAAACTTATTATGTTTTTACGACACTATAAGAAAATTTCATATTTGAGACGGTCAAGACCCTCTCAAATATGTGTAGACCGTCTCAAATTCGTCATTTGAGACGATCATACGGCCAAAAGTGAACGATCACAAATACGCTGATTGCAAATGAAAATTAGGACGATCTGACGAGACCGCCCCAAATGGGGCGGTTTGAATAGACTGACCCATGGAGAGGCATGGTCGAGAGGGCGGCCGGACCGCCCTCCATGAAATATGGGGCGGTCTTGGACCGCCCCATTTGAAAGGGTCTCCAAGACTGTCCCAAATTTAAAAAAAATTAAAAAATATATATTTACAAAATCACAGTCTCAAAATTACACAATATATATAATTATACGAAGTGACCGTCAAACACATAATATAACAATCACAAATATTTCACAATGCAGTTTTATACAAAATTGTGTTGTTAGTTTTGTCGTCATCGTCGTTCTTCTCCCCTCCTCGCTCTCCTTGTCCTTCTTATCCATTCCTCGTAGTCGTCGTTCTTCTTCCATTCTCATTGTCGTCGTCATTTGTCCACTACAAAAAAACCAACGTTAAAGACATTTGCAAAAGTTCTTAAAAAGATAAATATCAATTAATATAACTTGCAAGTTATACAAATCACTCATAGTCCTCGCGTTGTTCTTCTTCTAATCCTCCTCTTTCTCCTCTCTTTCACTGCAAGAAATATGCACAAGATTAAATTATGCAACCTTTAAAGTAAATGACAATTGAACATTCTTACCAAAATATCGTCCTCCTCCCCCTCCTCCTCGAGCTCGTTGAATTGTTGAGGATTTTGTTTCTTCATAAACTTCATAAGTTGAAGATGACTTCTCTCAAAGATTCGCACTCTCAGTTGCATTTATTTTTCTGATTCCTCTTTTTGTCGCAACTGATGTTGATTTTCTCGTAATTGTTCTTAATTCTCTTGCAGTTGTTGCTGATTCACTAGCAGTTGATGTTGAAGAGACTTATCTTATGTGCTCATCAATTAAAGGTTGCAAATATATATCTATCTTATGATTTGGACAATGAGGACCAGGTATAATGTAAGTCAAAAACATATACGAAGTTATCATACATACTCCAGGAGGTAAATTATATGTGGTCAATGTTACAGGCCAACAAGACTAAGGAGATGATGATTGGTTGTATGGAGTAAATCCATCTGCACACAAATCAAGTTTTATGTTTCTAGAATCCGATGCAAATTCTGGATGTACACAATCAAAATGTTTCCAAGCTTCACCATATGATGGATGCAACATAACTCCTTCTTTGGTATTGTGTTGAGTATGTCATTTCATTTGTGATGCTGAACCCATTGAAGAATATAATCTCTTCAATCTTGGAATTAGAGGTAAGTAATGCATCCTTTTGTTTGAAACTTCTTTGTTAGATCTATTGTTGACATTGGATGATTTAAATTTTTCAGCACCACAAAACTGCACTCTCTCAAAATATTATCACTACCATAATATAGCATGCATCCATTTAGACAACAATTAATCTTCTTTGATTGTAGACCAAGTTTAGAAACAAGTCTTCTCGTTTGATAATAATTCGATGAAATTCTTGCATCACTTAGTGTCACCTCTTGCAAAATTTGCATAAATGCATCAAAACATGCATGTGATATATTATGATCTGATTTGAGACTTAATATTCTCACGGCTA
>LTAE01006533.1:0-25117 GCA_001647135.1 Pontederia paniculata
TATATATATATATATATATGTGTGTGTGTGTGTGTTACATGTTCCGAGTTGGAGTATCCATTTTATATTTAAAGACTAAACCTTTCCTAGTTAGCATCAATGTTAATTTGAATAATATAATTATTATTTGATTGTATAGAGTATGTGGTAATTAAAGAATATGTGGCCTCTAATTAATTTTTTTCCTAATTTCATGATTTGCTCCGTGAAAAAAATTAGCTTTCCTTTCTTTCTCTCTACTTTAATTGATAATAATTTCCTTATAAATTACTGGCCGATAAAATAGGAATGATTTACTTATGAAAATAAAAAAAAATATTAAAAAAATATTATCTACCTCCTAGTTAATGTTCTAGCATTTTCTTATATACTTCAATATTTTTCTTTATATTTACTCTTCTAATATTTTTCTTTTATATCATTTTTTTACAAATCTTGAATCGGCCGATTCTTAAAATTTGATATGTTCGACTATTTAATCGATTTTTTGGCAGATTTTGACTGATCTAATTGGATCGAACTTTGACTGCTTAAGTATGCGGTCGACGATCAAACCAATCGGACCATTTTGGTCCGATTAGAATGGATTCAAGGCATTATCAAAATTTATTTAAATAATTATATTAATCAAATGATACGTCTAGACTTTAGATCCTCTTAATAAGATAAAGATCATTTAAGACCTTAAAGACTGTAAAATAATAAAATTTGAAGATCGTGATTTTAAAAATCTTGAGCGTGAATACAAAGCATCATTTTCATATCTTATACATCATAATTTTCTAATACATATATGATATATATATATATATATAATTTAAAATGTAATATATTTTTATAAATAATAAGAGAAAAATAATGGCACAATAATCATATTTATGGTAGCCTCGTAAACAAGGATTTTATGTGAGATAAAATGTTGAGATATAGCACGAGTACATAGACCATAGTTTTCAGACGAAAAAAAATGAGTATATACTATAACTTTTTATCAGAATTATACATAATTATAACTTTTTAATAAATTTTACTAATGATCTTTCAACTTTTACTCCAAGTTTAGTCCTCTACTTCATTTTATATTCAAATCATTCATGATATTTATGACTTCTCCTCTTCAATTCCTTAATTAATTATTGTCGGTATTTTGTTTTTTTTAACTATAAATCATTGCAAATAGTAGTATTTTGATAGACAACTTTGATCTAGTAGAAAATAAACTCAAAATATTATCAATGATTTATCAAAGGGATTGGAAAAGAAAAGAAAAGTAGGGATAGTAAAGACATGAAGAAGATGACTATATAGAGATAGAAAAATTAATTATGAAGGAAAAAATTTTCAATTATATCTTTTGATTATATTCAGGGTTGAACGAAAGATGTATAGTTCGAATTTAACGCACTTCGGATTTTCGGAATTGTAAAAAATTTCGGCAGTTAAAAATGGTCCGAGAAAAAAGAGAAGGTGCAACCTACTTTGATCTGAGTAGTGTCATTTGTGTAGGTATCATAATATCATGCATCGATTTTCCAAATCGCTACTTTAAGAAGAAAGGATTAATTAGAAAGTGGACTCTTGTAATGTCGATCCACAGGACTAGTCCCTTGCCCATGACATATTCGAAGTTTGATGCTTGATTGCTAAGATTTTTATTTTATTTTATTTTTATTTTAATTTTAATTTTGTTTTTTGATCACATGAGGATTAGTACCATGTGGTGTTTTTGCTATCTGTATTTGCAGGAATGACAAAAAATGGGGAACTTGATAGAGAATCTCCCATAAGGGCTCATTCCCAAGGTGTAAAGGGTGGGGATAAAAGTTGGGGATCGAAAGTTAATATTTTGAAGCTTGTTGAATATTTTTAAAGGTTTGAAAATGGTCATGTATGATTCTTATAGCTTTAGAAATATTATGTCAATATATTTTTTGAATTATAATATTTAAATGATTAAGTATATGCATGTATTATTTTGGGTTATTTTCATTTAACTCCCTCGAATTATCGCAAAAATTCGGATCTAACTCTCAAGTATAAAACCAGACAGATATATGTCTAAACTTCTTTCGATTGACCAATTTCGTCCAACAATCTAGTTTTTCAATTTTTCGAATTGTTTTAATTTATTAAATTACTAATTTACCTCTCTCTCACTTCTTTACTATCTCTCTCCTATCCTCTTTAGCCTTCTCTCTCCTCTCTCTTTCTCTAGCCTCTCTCTCTCTCCCTCTTCCTTTCTCTGTCTCGCACTTGGTCCCATCTCGCATGCACGCAGGCAAGCTTCTCTGCTCGCTTGTGCACGCATGCGAGCGTAGGTGAGCTTCTCTGCTCGTATGTGCTCGTAGGCGAGCATCCCATGCTCGTCCGCGCGCGCAGGCGAGCTTGAGGGTTAAATTAGTAATTTAATAAATTAAAATAATTTGAAAAATTGGATTGTTGGACGAAATTGATCAATCGAAAGAAGTTCAAACTTATATATGTCCTATTTTATACTTGAGGGTTGGATTCGAATTTTCGCAATAGTTCGAGGGAGTTAATGAAAATAACTCTATTATTTCTTTTTATTTCTTAACAATATTATTCATGTTGTAAACTATGATGGGAGATTTGGGGTTGTCACGAGGGGTTCAAGAACTTGGGGATGGAGGATGGCAGCAATGTTGTAAAACTCAACAACGATTCAGATATGTCTTCGGGTCATATCTCAATGGTTGGACCAAATGACCAGACCGAATGATATATAATAATATATTAAGTTAAAAAATATATATATATATATATATATATATATATATATATATGTATCTCAAGGTATAATATCATGATTAATAAGTTTTAATGAAAAAATCACAAGCCAAATGCTAACATGTTTTATTATAAATAAATATACATTTTTTTTTATAAACTCACAGTTCCCGGATCCCATTATTAGTATCAACTTTATCTAAAAATGAGTAGATTGTGTAATATTTTATTTTCAATACATGACTCAATTTTCTTTTTTTTAAAAAAAGATATTATATTTTAGGAAAAGAAAAAGGGTTGATAAATAAAATAATCATGTCGAATTGAATCGACCATCCAAATTTAATTGGTCCAAAGTAGATCAATCACATATCAGTTTTTTTATCGATCCATGGATCTTTTTTTGTGCTCGGGCCGCGATTGACTAACCCGGCCATTGCACAAGAGTGGTGAATTGATGATATGTTCTTTTTTTTTTCTTTTGACAATGGCATGAGATATGAAAAATATTTTGTGCCCCTCACTCCTCTATGCACATAGATCACATCTCCTTTGACCGTGACATTAGTGTGAAAAATATTTGTATATCCCCCCACCCATGTGATGCACATAAACCGTATGATCTCCTTGTGCAAGGACTTTGTGAAGCTTCACCCCAGCACCACATGCCTTGAAGATGCATGTCACGCACCTCCTAATTCTCGAAACCAAAATCGAAGAGCTCTTACAATTATACAATCAAAGGGGGCGTTTGGTTGGGAGAATAAAATCAATATTAAGGTCTTATTCTTCACATTTAAATTAAACACTCATTTAATTTATCTACTGGGATCCACAATATTTATTATACAGACAAATATATTTCTATTTTTCATATGGATTAGACTTATTCCTGCTGAATTAAGAAAATAAAATTATTTCATGGATTATAAAAAAAGTTAATCCATCTACAGTAACTTTACAATCAAATGATCCCAAAATGACTAGTATTTGAATAATTCAGTCGGTGGCCGAGTAAAAAATTATTATGAGTGGATGCACTAGTATAATTAACAATATAAGATTTATTATTAAATATAATTAAAATAATTTGTGATATTTCAATAATTGTATTTATAAAGTATAAATATAATAATTATTTTTATGATCATTGTCACTTTTATATCTCATAATAATTTTAAAGATTAGTTAGACAAAAAAAATAAAAGTAATATCTACTATAAATATATAATAAATTTGATACGTAAATCAAATAAAAGTTTAGAATGTAAAACATAATACTAAAGATTACCATCAAAACATACATATTCTGAAATAAATAAATAAATAAATAAATAAATAAATAGTATCATATTAGATTAGGTAATCAAACATACAAATAATGATAAAAAAATAAAAGAATTAGAAACATTAGAAAGAAATAGAATATTTATTTATAGCATTTTAACTACTAGTTTGATAAAAATATTGGAATATGATCGTTATGATCATTACGACGATAACTGTTGGAGTTATCAATAGGTCATTATGGTCATGATGCAATAAATGATAAATGACAAAGGTGGAAGTGGATTGCGATGGTGGCGTGCGCCTATATATAGAGTCTTAGATTGGAGTTGTTCGACTATCGGTTGAGAGTCTCAAAATCGTTAATAATATTTTTATTTTACTAAAAAATTTAAAAAATATAAATCAATGCAATAAAGAATTCAAAGTAAAATTAGAATGAAAAGAGATAACGTTAAAATTTATCATTACATCTTAAAGTATCACAAATTTTGAAAGTAAAGTCGATTAAAAACATTGTGAGTGGTGAATCTTGATCCATGAACAACATAGTAAAATTTGTCATATTTTCGCCGAGCTAAATTATTGATAGTTAATCAAATTTAAACGGATGAACTTGAAACCCTTTGCTCCGCTCTTAAATTCATTCGTAGCATATAATATTAAAAGTTTCAATGAAAATACTATCTACTTAATGGATAACATCATATTATTTATTTTCTCAATTATTAGATGACAATGGATATAAGAAAAATATTAAAAAAATAGATAATACAAAATTATCTACTTATGTATATAGCATCTTCATTTTTTCAAATATTTAAAGTTAGCCCTCTCACCCAACATATGTATATAAGAAAAATGTTTTAAAGAATAGATAACACAATATTATCTACTTATGTATGTGTAGCATCTTCATTTTTTTCTAATATTTAAAGTTAGCCCCTCTCACCTAACATTGTCTTTGATATTTGAAATCAAAATTATTTATCTTAATTCAAATAGCTACCAGCCAGAAGGAAAATGATACATGACGTGTACATTTATCATTTTAGGGATCAAATCCGAGAGTTGAAATTATTAACATTCCTGAATGTTCTCACCCAATCAATTGAGTTAATCAAACTTGCTTCATAATATTGAATGCTGAATATGTTTATGATCAAATTGCATAGGGATGCACATATCATAATTGTTAGTATAAAACAAATCAAAACCTTTCTCGATTCATTAGTATTAATGACGAGATAGAGAGCACCAACAATATAGAAACTCAATCAATATGTAAACCGAATTAGAAACTATAGTTAGCACTAAGATAATCCATTATTAAGATTAATTTAGGAGTGAACATGAGTTTGACACAATCCGATCAACTCGGTCAATCCGACTTAACCAAATTACTTTTGGGTTGGGTTGGATTGGATCACTACTTTGAATCGGTTAAAATTCGACCTGGCCCGATCCGATTAATTTTAGATCAGGTAACAGGTTGAATGTTTAATTACCTGATAACTCAAAACTCGATTCGAATAATTCAAAATTATAATATTAATATAATAAAAAGTATTAATTAATAATAAATTATTTATATTTTAATAGTTTCAAGATTTTATCATTAATCTCATTTATTTTCTTTTAAAATATTTTTTTATTTATGAGATGTATGAAAAAATCGATGTTAAAAAATTTAATGGTTCAAACTCGATTATCCGATTCGATCCAACTTGAAACTTTTCGGGTTGGTTTGGGTTGGGTCGGGTTTTAAATTTTTTTTATCTTAACCCAACCCGATATTATTATTTTTAAGTCGGATTAAATTTTACCTCAAATCTGATCCAATCCGACTCATTATCACCCTTATATTAATTGTTGGATATCTCCGAAATTCATTTCTTTATTTAAATGATAAATTAAATTATAAGATAATAATTAGTCGCTAATCCAAAAGATGAAACGAGTAGCAAGCAATTCTTTTATCAAAATTGTCGATAGGTTTCTTCGTACACGTGGCAGCTTGGTACACGTGGCTTCTTATTTGCCAAGTCATCGCTCCATGAATAATAAAAATTGCCATCGCCCCAAGTGACCAACCAGTTGCTATTTTTGTTTTCGGTAATTAACCATTTGCCACTTTGATAAATATAATAAATATATAATTCCCATCTTTTTATTTTTCGTTCGAGATCTTGTTATCAGCTCGTTTCCAGCAGAGAGAGAAAGTTAGATACGAGAGAGAGAGAGAGAGAGAGAGGCAGGCCTCTTCTTGACATCTTGCTCCATCTCAAAACCCCATCAAGAGATCTCTCCAATCTCCCTCTCGTAGTTACCGAGTCTGTTTTCACCACTGCTCGTTCTTTGGATCCGCCCAGCGGCTTTGGCGCGATGGGTGCCCGCGCTTGGTTCTCCCTCCTCGCGGCGTTCGCTTGCCTCATCGGGGCGATCGACGCCAGCATCGGCGACGTAGATCCAGCTTACAGGTACCCACCTTGCATCCTCCTCTTTGTCGATTACCTCGTAATTTAATCAGATGTTGTTGGAATCGCTAGGGATCGACAGTAAATATTGGATCTTTTTACATGTATTCTTCGTTGTGATGATAGCCTCTTATGCTGATCGAGGGTTGCTGCAATTATGGTTTCCTCTCGGTGTTCTTAATTGATCGCCTCGTGTTTTGATGTACTATTATTGGAAGTTTAGGTTTTGTCAGTAAAGTTTAGATTTGTTCCCCCTAAAAAATGGATCTTTTGAACATTTAAGGGATCTTTTATGTTCGATCGCTCCCATCTTTATATGTTTCACAAATAGACTTTTGGTATTTATTTGTATAAGTCACATTTGTATCTTCAGATTAAATCCTCTCTACTTGGATTCCCTGCAAGAGTGCTCCCAAAAAATAATACTTTTGTTCCTCTTCCTCAAAGAGAGGGTCTTTTTTTGGGTCAAACAATGAACTTTGTTCCTTAGCGAAGAAAAAATAGCCATTGAGATAACAAATTGGTTTTACTCGGAGCAAGGGTTAAGATGTGGAGGAATTTGATAGGCAGAGAGCAGCCATGCACATGTCGCTTTTGTGCATAGTATGTTTCCACTTGTAGAACTATTCCAATTCTTAACCAGTGATTCATCAGATATGGAAAGATAATTTCAATAGCATTTTTGCAAGTTCATCTTCTCTAAGCAGCTTTTTAATAATTAATAGTCAGTAGTTTAGTAAGCAATATACTTGACATAACATGATGACATCTACATTGCCATTCTTTGCTGCATAGCTAGATCGAATTTCTATTACAGATAAATCCTTGGGAGTAGAACATGGATGGGAATAAAAGAAAATTTTGGTCCTGATACCTTTTGTTGGAATTAAGACGACAGTCGACAAGAATAAACTGAAATGAAACATGATATTTACAAGTTCTATTTCTTCCAATAGAAATGCTTTATGCAGCAGCATGCAGACTTCTTGTTATTTATGTCTCTTTCTCTGTGATAGTAGTCAAAAGAATTTTTCTTATCAGTTTCAGAAAAAAAGATTTTTTATTGTTCTATAACATGTTCTCCCATTTTCTGTTTGATATTTCAAAATGCTTGAGGAAAGAGAAATTTTGTAGATCTTATAGGAAGAAACAAACATTATGCACAAATTTTCATGAACTCCACAAGATGGTAAACTATTTTTGCATAAAGAATTCTGTCATCTGTTTTACTTTTGTGCCATGTTTTTCTGTTGGTAAAGAATGTTTCTTGCTACTACTGAAAAAGGGAAAAAGAAAGCATGTAAAGGACACTTAAGATAGTTAAAATGATAGTCATCTTTTATGAGTCTGTCATGACTTGTGATCTTATTGACTTTGCTAACATGATTTTGAGGTAAAATCTATTCTTTGACGTTATTTCTCTTGAAATAGAACTTGTGTTCAACAATGTGAGAAGACTGGAGTTGTTGGCGATATCTCTGTACAGCACTGCCAGTATGGCCATGTGCCTTCTAATAATTCATGGTATGATCAAGAACCATTGTACCACCAATGGAAGCAACTGAACTGTAAGAGTGACTGCCGCTATAATTGCATGATCCGCAGAGAAAACGAAAGGCAGAAACTTGGACTTGGTCCTGTTAAGTATCATGGAAAATGGCCCTTCAAGCGTGTCTTTATCTTTCAGGTCTGTAAGTAGAGTTGCTAAAAAGTTTTAGAATAGCCAAGGCTATTTTCTGTGTATTTTACTTTTTGCTCTGTGATTTGAACTGTTGTCCACCTTTTTTCCAGGAACCTCTTTCTGCCATCTTGTCTGCACTCAATCTGCTTGCACATTTTAATGGTTGGCTGTCTTTCTTCATTTTGGTAAATTATAAGTTGCCTCTTAGGCCTAGTAGTAAGAGGACTTTATATGAATATACTGGATTATTTCACATATATGCTCTGTTATCAATGAATTCGTGGTTCTGGAGCGCTATATTCCATACCTGGTAAGATGTTTGTTTCATCCACGAGTTCAAATGAACCTTTTGAGTTCAAATTAATCACTTGAACTACTACTTGATGATGTTCCACAATCTTTTGCAGGGATTTTGACTTGACTGAGAAGTTAGATTATTCATCAGCTGTTGCTTCGCTTGGTTATGCTTTCCTTTTATCTTTACTAAGGTCGTTCAATGTGAAAGATGAGGCTTCAAGGGTCATGTATGCAGCTCCAATTCTTGCCTTTGTGACAACCCATATCTTATACCTCAACTTCTATGAAATGAATTATGGTGAGTTATTCTTTTCCAAATTCTTGTTATTGACTGCCCATGAAAAATGGCTAAGTTTAGTGTGGTTATCCCTTCGTGTTGATAATCTGTTTTTGGGCTATACTATATAACTACACTGACTTCATCTGAGATTTACCATGTACCAATATCACAGATGTTATCTATCTAGGTGATAAAATCATGATACTCTGCTTTGCTTTTAGTTGTCCACATTGGAGCATGCTCAACAACTGCAAAATGTTGCTGTGACTACTATCTTAACAGGCTCGCTGGATATCCTATAAATATGATAAGTGAATGGCGCAGCACGAGATCTTCAAAAACTGATGGAAAAGAGGAACATACAAGGATAACTGAAAGTGTTATCCGAGAGAAGATCCAGAACAGTTTCTGTGGCTGAGATACTTGTGAATCCACTCACAATAAAAGAACAAACTTTTGAATGGAAACAGAAGTAATGGAAATCAGCAATCAACTAAGGAATATTTTGTAGTCTAAGTTGCCAGTTACAGCCTCAATTGCAGATGTTTTGCCTTAAGTTTCTGCTAGATTTCTGTCTTCTTCTGCATATATATTTCCCTTCTACGTAAGCCAGATATGTCATTTCTTCTTGTGAAGAATAGAGCAGGAATATCTAGCTTATGTAGAAAAGGAAATATAAGATTCAGTTAAGCATACAACCTTCCCCTTGAGAGTTCAATGGTGATTAATGCAATTTTACATCATAATTTCAGGATGGAACATGAAAGTTTGTGTTGCGATGGGCGTTGGCCAACTGTTAATATGGACAATTTGGGCTGGTGTTAATAGCCACCCCTCACGCTTCAAGTTGTGGGCAGCTACTATAGGATGTGGTTGTGCTATGTTTCTGGAGATTTATGACTTCCCTCCCTACGAAGGATACATTGATGCCCATGCTCTCTGGCATGCAGCCACCATCCCCCTCACATGTCTCTGGTGGAGCTTTATCAAGGAAGATGCTATGTACAGAACTTCAGCACTTCAGAAGAAAACCAAATAATTGCTTTGGCTTCATCCAAACGCTGGTGCTTAGTTCATCAGTTAGGGGAATGGTCAGATGATTTCCCATCAGCCAAACTAACAGATCCAAAAGTTTTCAGTTTCCTACTTAAAACTCACTTTTTATCAGTAAGTTTTTTTGTGATCATTCGGGTTGGTTTGAACTTGGAGATAATTTGTTTGTTGAAGATTATCAATTGATTTTCATATAATGAGTATTTACATTTGGAAAATATTTGGGAGTTCAAATGCATACACTTCAGGTATTGTCCCGTAGCTTCAAAATTTGTAACTTTTTTTTTCGGTTGGCAGATGAGGCTCACAGAAGTTTAAGATATCGAACTCTAATATATCTCCCAAACCAACCCCTATCTAACAAATTGCAGACTCACATCATCCACCCAAATTGGACCTTTCTTTGGAAACAAAAAAAATCAGATTTTGGCAGTACTATTAGCATCGGTTTGATCCACCCTAACATTCTGAGGCTAACTTTTACCCGTGATTTGAAGGCGAGTGGACTCTTGTGAGTCTGAGCCAATATGACGACCATGTGCATCTTGGTGGACTGGTACATCGCCAGTCAGTCAAACAGTTGTTGACTTCTTATCACCTGCCCATCAGAGCAGGAATGATTTGTTTAGTCATTCAGGGAATGATTCAGCAATATGATAGTGATAAAGTAATAGGTCAGCTGCTGTCCGAAGGTGGATTCATCATGTTACCAGCACAAACACACACAATCTTACCAGTTCATGGTTTCCAAGTCACTGTGCTGTGCAATCTTCATGAGAAAGCAATACACAAACAAATGGAACTGGCTGCAGAAAACTGAGGTAGCTATGGACAATGCCTGTACTTGTCCAGGTCACACATTGTACCATTGGTCGCCAGGATGAAGGCATCCAAAGCAGGATCCTCCGAAGCCCAAGACACCACACCGAATCCTGAGACCTCTCTCATTGCAGCAGGAACAGCAACTTGTGACGTTAAATTATTCATCTCGAGACCACTGAGTTGTTCAGATCAGATTGAGTTTTGAGCTCAGATGCAGTTTACAATAAAGATGGTGTCATCCTGCAATTTGTTCAGAGCATCTTCAGGAAAAACCTCACAAGATCAAAAGAAGGACCGAGGGACACATTGCCTGCGACCGTGACTCATGACAAACTGATATGTAAGTTGGACACATGAAATTCGACGTTCCACTTCATACAAGGGCACCATTGTTGATTTGACCATTTCAAAAAATCAACTGGTTAGAATTGAAAGATGAGCAGATCTTGTGTTACAGTCGAGTACATAAAAAAATTTCCATCATTCGTTGAAAAATTTCGTTAAGCAAACCAGAAAAATTAAATAAGCATGCTACAGGAACATCACCCTCGTAGATGAAAATCCAACAATGAATCTTATCTTTTGATCTCATTAAACATCTTTTACAATGCATAGACAATATTTTACCAGTATCCAAACGCCACTTACCTTTATGTACTCAAGATGAATTACAAAACATTACGGCCTACACAAGAGGAAGAGGATACAAGATACATGCAGCTTTAATTAAGAGTACGAAGCACTTAATGTAAACTTGAGAACTCGATGAACACAACCAAAACATAGAACCAACAGCCGAAAAGACAATGTCACCATTCCTTCAAGACAAAGGAATCTCAATATATCACAAAAGAACACATATCACTTCTTGATTATAACGGATGAGGCAAAAGAACACTGGGGGCATTGCTTTAAATGATCTCAGAAATATCAATGTTAAGAGCAGTGTATAACCATCAATTCAATCTGCACTAGAACTTCTTGATTCCGCGTGATATGGAAGTAGAATGTAAAGTTAGCAACACATCATGCCACAAAATTGACGAAACGCACAAGTCTGCCTACCCATATTACACATATTTAGAAAGATCATCCATGAAATAGAAACTTCAAATAACACCTATTAGCAAAGCTAGGGTTTTTCGAACTAGACAAAATAGTCGGAGAACACAGGGCGAACAGAAGCAATGCTCTGACCAACATAATCAAAAGTGATTATCACAGCACCAAGGAAAGACCCGTCTGAACATTGACTGCTGAATCTTAATGGAGACGCATCTCCTAGTGCTTCTTATCCTTCAATGGGCCCCTGGGGATCTTGCTAATAAACTTAGCATCGACAGTTGCATAATGCTTCTTGAGCTCTGCCAGTGCTTTCTCAGCAAAGGCATCCACCTTATCATCATACTTCTCATAGAGAACAGGCACTGTATGCAGCGTCACGAATACTGATACACAGAAGGCGCCAAGGCGCCGTTAAAAATTTGTGCAAGATAAAAGCAAGAAAATATGCGGGAAGAAATAGATGACAATTGCCCTTACATATGTAGAACAAGGTCAGGAAGTCAGCCCAGGTTCCAATAACAGATAGAATCCAGAGTCCAGCAATAACCTACATAGGCAAACATGATATTAAAACTCTCACAAGCTACTAAGTTTTTATTTTTTTTTTCAAATAAAGGAAGTAACGAAACAGAGCAACTTACAACTAGAAATTTCTTCAGGTCCCTTCCCATTGCAATCTGCCTAAGCACAGCAAAGGCCTTGTTGATATCATACCTCAACCTGAGTACAACATTCACGACCTGATCTTCAGGAATGCTCACCTCCGGAATGCGTGGCGGAGACCTAAAATGGAAAACCAACAAACTGGTCAGCTAGTTGATCATTAGATGCATAGATATCCAAAAGGAATGATGGCAGGTACTCACTTGTGAATGAAGGTTTTGCCGTTGGAATAAAGGAAGAGGGCAGCCAAAGTAAATATAAGGCCATGGGCAATCAACGTGATCAGATGGTACTCCATCAACTCAAACAGAATCCAAACGGCAGTGGCACCACTGAGAACTCCAGCTGATATCTTCTTGTTCCTCCATAGTATCACATCAGCAGCTGAAATGTAGTAAGAATTCACGGGCAATTAAAGACAAATCAAATCAAAGGCAAAAACAAACCTCTCTAGAAAATGAAAAAAGAAATCAAAGTAGGCAATATACATGATAGCATAAAGACAAAAAATGATTCTATGGTTCAAATTATGATGAGAATACAAGCACAATAGGACGTTATAGTCGTCTAAATGAGTTCTAGAGATCAATTTTCTGAAGCAAACGATATCATGATTATTAACTATACTGATGTTTATCTTATCTCAACTAACAGAACGTCACAAACTTGTTACAGAATGTTGATCCGATACTAGCAATCAACAACATTTTTACTTATATATATAATCTGTACGAGATGTTAGATGATCAATTGAGAATTAAACTATATCAATGATAAGAATTATAACATAATTGATGTTCACAGAAAGATATAAAATTTTCTTCTTCAGACTAAACTCAAGAAATTAACAAAATCAAGACACAAAAGATTCCAATTGCAAGTAAAAATTGATTCTATATGAATTTTAGGCAAAAACATCGGAGTTTCTTTGGAACAATCAGATAGAAAAGACTATATTTTTTTCCTTTCAGAATGCAAAAAAAGAAAGAATGATGCATTGATAATATCAATATAAGGCTTCAGCACAAGTGAACGAAAACGACGTAAATATTAGAAAATTCTCAAAACGACATAAATTGGTCCCCTTTGCTTCACCCAAAATATCGAAAACCCCAACAGATTTCCCAATAGTGCAAACTGGAAAGCAAAAAACCCTTTTGTTAATCACTTCAAAGCACGATCGCGCCCCAACTCAGATCCGATCCACGCACTCCTAAAACAAACTCTATCGACTAAAATTCCAACCTTCAGAGAAAATTCGTCAAAGAAAAAAAAGATAAAATCGATTCAGAGAGAACGGAAGAAGAAAAAAAGTTCAATCAAAGACCAACGAAAGAAAAAAGAGAACTTTATGAACCCATACGCTTGCCGCCGCCGAGGACATGGTGGACGGGCCTCTCCCGTCCAAAGAGGCGATACACCTTGTCCTTCAGAGACGATTCCGCCGGGTGCGTCGCCGGCTTCTCGTTGTCGGAGTCAGACGAGGACGAGCCGTGCCCGTCGTGGAAGTGCTCCTCGATCTTCTCCTTCAATCCGCGATCCTTCACCTCCTCCTCCACCTGCGGCTGCACATCCGCCTGCTTCTCCTCCGCCATGCCTGCCGCCGCCCGGTGATCCCGCCGGAAAGGAAGCCGACCACGAAACCCTTGCCGCCGCGCCGCAGTAGAAACCACAACGACTCGCGTCTCTCTCTATCGCTGCCTTGCGCTCTCGCGGTCGCTTTTTTTGATCTCGAGTGCGAAACGAGACCCTATTTATATGCGTCCGGACGAGAGATAGATCCCGACCGTCCGTCTGGGACACGTGGCGAGTTTTGGTGCGAAGTCGTCTGGAGTAGACGGCCGTCAAGATTTTGACGGCGAAGTAGGATTTAATTCCGATTCTGCCCCTGTCGCCTTGCGTCGGAAGAAACGGACGTCAAACGTGTCGACACCGTCTAAGACGTCGTGGGCCGCACCCTCTTGCGCCACCTTTTTCCCCTTTTATTTAAATAAATTAAATATTTCTTTTGCTCTCTCTTTTTTTTATATACAAATACTTTTTATTTTAAAATTCAACTACGATAATTAATTTAAGAAAAATGGTGCATGAGAATAAACTTAAGAAGTTAATATATATATATATATATATATATATTGATTTAAAAATAAGTTTCTTTGGCTTCTGGCAACATTTATTGAAAGGTTGAATGGAAGCAAATTTGTCATGGAAATTTTTGTTTATGTGGCAGGAAGGCAAATGGCGGCATGTGTGGGTGTGTGGCACAAAAGGACGCTGTAAAAGGAGGTGCGGTAGTGACACGTATAGTGCAACAGGTTGATGGGTCCCTTGGAATCTAAATCTATCTATTTGAAATGGAAAATTTCAGACCGGACCGGTCGAGCAGAGACGAACCGGAGGGAATGTGGAAAAACCTTGACTTCATCTCCACATTGTTTAAATAAATAGCCCTAAACTAAAATATATATAATATATTTATATATTTTGATATCTCTCAAATTTTATCTTATTTTGTTCTGTTATTCTGGTTGATTGATCCATTTTTGAACCAATGGTTTCATTTCGGTTTGATTTTTATCTTAAGTAGTTGATAGCTGAATAATAAAGTGAACATTTTGAAAAAAAAAGTAAAAAATGAATATTATCTATTATTATAATATAAAAAATATAGCTAATTAGTAAATTTTACCTCTTTTAAATAAAATTGGTAATAATTTTAGGTGTTTATAAGAGTTTTCATAAAGATGAATTTACATATTTATTTTTCTCTCAGAATAAAGTAATCAATGTAACTAAAAAGGTAAATAGCATTCTTAGAAGAGGGAAAAGGAAAAGAGAAGGGAGAATGAGAAAGAAACATCTAAAAAGGAAGTAGTAGAAAAATGGAAATCATGAAAAATAAATGAAACCTGATCTAAGGAACATAAAAATAAACACGCTACAAAAAAATTTAATAAAAAATAAATTGACCAGCTCTGATTTTTTTTTAAAATAAAAAAGGTAAGCAAACGATCATTATGGGGAAAACGGAATAGACAAAACGTTAAATGCGTTATATGAAACAAAGATATGGAGATTGAAGAGGAATTGATAAAATAAACGGAAAGATATTAAGTTAAAATAAAATGGAGTAAAAACGGAAGAATAGAGAGTTCATATAGAAGTAAACAAAAACTATTATTATTGATACGTGTATATTTTTTTCAAAGTAAAATTGGTAATTATTAATTCATTCTTTAATTGTAATAATTAATATTAGTTTTTATTAATGTGGAATCAAGTTAAAATCATTCAGTCCAGCTTTTCAAACAGATTTTTTTAGAATAAACATTTTCTTTAGTAAAAAAAGGAAGTCTATTTACTATTTGCTATATAATTTATTTTTCGATGAATCTATTTGAAAGGGACTGATTGGTGGTCCAGAATTATTTAGCATTCTACTAATTCAACATGAAAGGATAGAAAATATTTTTAAGAAAAGTTTCAATTCTGAAGCTCAGACCACAGTTTAATTTTATTAAAAAAATATTAGAAAGCTATTGGTATCATATTTAACTGCCTACATTATTAAGAAACTTGCTTAGCAAAATTAAGGTTGTATTTGAAAGAGAGCGGCAAACAATTTTTAGTCAAGCATTTTATGTGAGTGAGAGACTGGTAGAAGATAGAGTTTTGATAGTTTGCCAAACAGAGCCTAAATAGGCTTTCTAACTTCATTTTTTTGTTCTTTTTCTTGTTTCTAATTTATCTTTAAACAAAAAAAGGTTGTTATATTTCTTTTTACTTTTTTGTTCTTTTTAATTTATCTAATAATTATAGTTTCTCCTTTATCAGTGTTAGAAAAAACATATAGCAATAATATATGTTAAGATATAAAATTATAATAACCAAACATACATAGTTTACCAGTACATTTTGTTTTATTTTATTTTTTTTAAATCATAACAAAAGTTCATAATATATTGGATAATTAAGTTTTTTTCACCGAGTAAAGTGAATGTGTATTTTAATATGTTATGTATAGATTCGAAACTTACTCACTTTGTAAGAAAAAGTGTTTTTTTTTTCTACAAGATAATTATTATTATTGTTATAAACTGGAAAATCCCATATTTTATTACATTTGTAATCAATTCTTTTTAGTGTTTAGTATTCGACAAGAAAATGGACGTGCTTTATTATTAATTTATTTTAAAAAAATTGTAGATGCACGATCTCAATCTAGAAAGAAAAAGTAGGATGAAGTCGGTCTGCCGAAAGCATGCAAGTTCTCCGTGTATGACATGACTTTGCTGTTTGTACATATATGAATTCTTTTTGCCGCAATTTTCTTTCTCTGACATACTTATTATTTAAAAATGGCAAATTGTTCTAATATAATTCAAAGAAGGTATGATCAATAAAGCAATTTTTTCCCCATGTCCAAGGTCTTGAATTGTTTTCTTTAATCGTTTTTTAATGTTTGAGTGAATTTCTCCTTTCATGTACGATATTCATACATCTATAATTGTAAAAGAAAAAGTATTGAGATAAATAAATTTGAGAAGGAAGATACAGAATTCAGGAATTTTATGATCCAACATATAAGTCATCTATATTAAAAAAGATATTTTATTTTTCTATCATATACTTCAGCTATTATTATTCAACTAAGGCTTTTGTTATTTTTTTCAGGAAAGTAATTTTATTACTTTATAGTATTTGGTGACACAAAAATTGTTAATTATCTGAATTGCTCACGTAGAGAAGAGAAAGAAGAAGAGGAGAAAACGTAAAGGAGATAAACTTGTGGTATGTTCTTGTATTATAAAAAAAAATCGACTTGTGTGTATGGAATCATTTGATATTTATACCCACGATGCACTAAAGTGCTCAATATAGAAAACCAAGAAACTATATGTACACATATAGTTTATATTACAACATATATTTTTTAATACTTCCCCCTGAGTGAGACTTTATGTATATTAATTAAGCCTAACTTAAAAAGAAGATATTAATGTTATTTTACTCGTAGCGCCTTTATGAACCTTTGTGAAGATATTTGTTATTTGCTCTTCGATTGCAACATGTTTGGTTTGAACGAGATCTGCTTGAATTTTCTTTTCTCTTATAAAGTGACAGTTGACTTTAATATATTTCATTCTTCCATGATAATTTGGATTTGCTACAATATGTATGGTACTTTATTATCACAATTGATTTAAATTGATTTTAATAATTGCACTTTGAGTTCAACAAAAAGTTATCTAATCAAATGACTTGAGATAACATTGTCGTCATACTTTTATATTCAAACTCAGATGAATATTTAGAGATAAAATTGTCTGCTTCTTAAATTTTTCATGAGATATATGCTCCTCTGGCCTTGACACAGAAATCAATTATAGATCTTCTTGTTAGCATACAATCAACTCAATCTGCATCACAATATATTTTCATTTTCCTTGCTATGTACAACTCCAAAAAATAATACTTTCCCTGAGTCATTCTTCAAGTATTTTATGATCCTCATAGTTGCATCTAAATAGGATTATTTCGGCTCCTACATAAATTGATTGAGTTGCTGAACAATAAAAGAAATATCAGGTCAAGTTATTGTTAAGTACGGTCAATGATCCGTTGATAAGGATTTGGATCAAATAAAATTGAATTTGTATTATTCTTTGCGAACAACCTATCAAACTCTGCAAAAGTTAATTTAAATTTTATTCTAAAGGCACATTTGTAACTCTAGCACCACTTGTACCATATTCTTCAATAAAGATTAAAGTATATTTTCATTGGGTAAGTATTATAAAAGTATGAAACTCTTATGTAGAATTGTTTCACTTCTTTAATAAGTTAAACACTACATCAAGTTAGCAAAATGTCATCCATGTAAAATAAAAGACAACAATTGAAAGAATCTAAGTAAGCTTCAAGTCCATTGACGAGATGCTTGCATATAATGACTTTCACAATCTGCATACCTTCATTGTCATTCCATATTTTTTCAATAAAGCTTAAAGTATACTTTCGTTGGGTAAGTATTATACATTTTTCAGAACCTCCAAATCAAAAAAATATTTTAACTCTTCAAGACTTTTAATTATGAAACTATTATATATCACTTATTTCACTTTTTCAATAAGCTAAACATTACTTCAACTTAGTAAAATGTCATCCATGTAAAATATAAGACAACAATTTGATCATTAATATTCTTTATGAACATAGAATAGTCTAACTTGCTTTGACTATAACCATCAACTAAAAGAATTTGAGCTTCAAGTTCCATCGATGAGATGCTTGTTTAAGCTCATATAACGACTTTCACAATCTGCATACCTTCATTGTCTCCCTCTTATTGCGAAAATCAAGAGGAATCTGCATGTAGACCTCCTAAAAAAGTCGTTATTAAGAGAGGTATTGTTCACGTCAAGATGAAAGAGAGGCCAACGCTTTTGAGCAATAGGAAAGGCCAAAATTGAGTGAATTGTAGTTATTTTTGCAACAAGAGAGAATGTTTTTGTATAATCAATATATTCCTTCTAATTAAACTACTTTTCCACTAATCAAGATTTTATATCTTTCCATCACACCATCAACTTTGAGCTTAAACTTATATATCCATTTATATCCAATAGCCTTCTTTCTTGGAGGTAAGTCAACAACATCTCAAGTGTTGTTTAACTAAAATGCATCCATCTCTTCTTTCACAAATTGTACCCATGAACTTTACTACTTCAAAAAAATTTGCATGCTCATGTAACAAGATTATCTTAGCAAGGAAAAAATGATACTGTATTGGCAGATGAGTATACGATCTTAAGATTTTCTAAATAGGGAGCAACAATCGAAATATTAGTAACATAATCATAAAGCCAAAAGGGAGGCTTGATAGAACATTTAGATTTGTTACTAGTCATAATAAATTGAGTATTAGTATGAACTAATTGAACATTATGAGTATTACTATCAAATAGAACTATATTAAGAACAAAATTATGGCCACAAAAAATATGGACTAATCACAAGGTACATGTAAAAAAGAAGATGAATACGAGAGAACCTTTAGAATATGAGAAATCTGATTATAAGAATGTTGAGAAACGATAACTGATGAGGATGAATCAAACTTTAAAAAATTTTCCATAGTTGTAGGAGTGAGTATCTCTAAGTTATCATGATGAGAAAATGGAAATAAATTTGCATGAAAAATAACATCCTTGTTTACAAAAAGTTTTTGTATTCTCGTATGAAATAGCTTAATAACATTTTGTGTACTTGAAAATCTCAAAAATACACAAGTTAATGCCTTTAGAAAAAAATTATCAGAATTGTTTGAAGTTAACACATAGCAAAAGCAATCAAACAATGTGAAATAAGTTTCAAAATAGAGCCAAATAACTTTTCATACGGATTTATTATCCAAAACTATCGAATATGATTGATGATATGTGTAGCTGTCAACACACAATCTCCCAAGAATTCAATAAGAAATTAATTATGAAATTTAAGAGCTCGAGCTACTTAAGCAAGTGTAGATGCTTCCGTTCCACAGCACCCATTTTGTTGAAGGGTATAAACACAAGTAGTAAAATGTATAATTCCTTTTGCAAGGAAAAAAAACTTTGCATCTATTATTTGTATATGATCTAATAATCTTGATACATTTATTAAACTAAGTTTGAATCAACAAGATAAAATGTTTGAAAAACATTCAACTTCACATTTCAATCTTAAAAGGAAAATCCGAGTCATTCTAGTACAATCATCTACAATTATCAAGAAAAAAAAATTAAAAATATCATAGTTTGGAGATTTATAAAGACTACATCTATATGAACCAAATCAAATGGGTGCAATTATACATATTTGCTAAGTACAATGGATAATCTTATTTTGTTTAGACAAATGAAAAAAATTGAAAATGGAATTTATTGACAACTTTAATAATTTTTATATTGTTAAAAAGCACATGACCCAATCTTCTATGTCATAACAATGTATCTTTATCTACTTCTACAATTAAAATAATTTCCTTATAAGATTTATGCAAAACTTGAAGATTTGTGATTAAATTATTTTCTGATCTTTTAAGGATTTGTAATATGTAATAAAGGCCTCCATCATGTCTATCAATTCCCTTGACTAATTTTGATACAAATATTAGACTATACTTAAAATCGATAAAATAAAGAATAGTATTGAGTTTATCTTCTACTTATATAAGATAATCTCATGTATGTGTAATTACAATGACATCTCCATTAGGCAATTTAACTTGTCTTTTTTTTCTAGACAATTATTTAATATTGGTAAGACAATTCAAAGAAGAAACCATATGACTAGAAGCCTTTGGATTTATTATCCATTTGACTTTTGTGTGCCTAAATCTAAGAAAATTATTACTTGCAATACTTGCCACTTCACTTGAAGATGAATCCTAGTTGAGTATTCTCAAGATCTCTTGATACTGCTCAAAACTAATTGTAGGTGACTTCAAGGTTCATGTGAACACCGACTTTGAGCCTGTTTGACAACACTTATAAGTCAGTCAAACTGACTTATAAGTTGATTTGATGTTTTCTCAGCATTTGGTAACTAAATATTTTAACTCATAAGCTCTTATTTTATTAGCTTATAAGTCAAAATAAATGAGCTGGAGGACCCCAGCTTTTTTCTATGATGAAATAAGTTGGTCTGTTTGACAATGAATGTACGAAAATACCCTTTATAAGTTATTATACAGTTAAGCTATTGGTGAAATCAATATGAGGTCAAGGACATTTTGGTACTTTAACTAAAATAATGGCTCATAAGCACTTTAGTTACCAAACATTTAATTTCTTATTTTTAAAATAAGCTTAAGTCACTTAAATGCTTATCATCATTTAAAACTTATAAGTTATTATGTGTAAACTAAGCCAAACAGGCTCTTTGTTGGAACATTATCTAATATATTATTCTGTCCAGAACTTGGTAATATTGATCCTTCTTGAAGAGTTGTCTTGTTTGCTACATATTAATTCTTGTTCTTGATAAATTAAAAATTAGTAGGAAAATCAATAATCTTGTAGCATTGCGCTTTGACATGCTCAAGCTTATGACAATGCTTATATATCACATCCTTATTCTTTTTCTTCCATTCTGATTTTGAACATTCACTCCAAACAAACAAACAAAATTGATCACAACATAAGAATTAGAGTGCAAAGATTTTTTTTCTTTGAGACTCGTCTTCAATTAGGATGGAATATACTTGATTCACATTTGGCCCGTACCTCATAAGTATATGATATGTGATTTTACAATATAGTATGTTTCATTCAAATCGTCCAATAATTGAAACAATTTTAATTGCTAAAAACAAATTGTCTATTTTTGAATTTGGAACACCAAGTGAAGGTATCGTAAACAATAATTCCTCGAGGATAAACTGAAGCTTTGAATGATATTCTATAATCCCCATAGTTGTTTGTGTCATCACAACTATTTTTATGTGAAGATGAGAGATTCTTGAACCACTTATTGTATCAAACCTTTCTTTAAGATCATTCCATTATTTGACACCATCAAAAGTATATGCATTAGTTCCAATCATCTGATTAGAAATAATATTGATTATCCAAGGAAGTACTATTGCATTGCAGTGGTGCCATCGATATTCCAAGGAAGAATCAAAATACTTAATTCTACAAGACCTATATATGAAACTCATCTTATTTTTACCAAGTAATGCATTAGTCATCACAACATTCCACTTCGCATAATTTTCACATCCAATTAAACGTATTGATATCAAAACTAAACAAGGTGAATCAGATGGATGGAGAAAAAGAGGATGCATATAATCTAATGTTAAAACTGCAGACATTGCTGAATTTACATATTTTGAATCAAGATTTATAGAAATTAAAGAAGAATTTGAAAAATTTATCATAGTATTCGTAAATATATTGAATATGAAGACGAGCTGCAAAATCATCTCAGGAAAACCAGATGAGAAGAAATTTTGATCTCCAACAATTCTAAAAAATGATTAGAATGATTTTACATATCTTGAATGTGATGAACGATTTTACATGTCTTGAACATTTTCAGTTTGATTCCTCTGTAATTGGATCGTGACTCGCTCTTATACCATGTCAATTATCTCTCTGGAATTGGATAATGACGCGCTCTAATACCATGTCAGTTATCAAAATTGCTCACAAAGAAGAAGAAGAAGAAGAAAGAAGAAGAAGAGTCGCGTTCGTGTTGGTGCCTGCACATGCATGTACCAATATCATATAAATATTCTCTTCTATATGCTTAGACATCATAGCTATATTAATGTGCTGGTAACCTGTCTTTCTTGCGAAGCCACAGTCGTGCGCTCGAACCACAATGGTGGCTTATCTTTTCTTCTTATTTTTTCTTCTTTTTTATTTGCCACTTTATTTTAGTATTTAATTGATGAAAATACATTCTAAAGTCCAATTAATCTTAACTTAATCAAGTTTATTAACTTCTTATAATCATAAAACCATCTTTGACAGTCCAAATTTTTTTAATGTCTTACATTATTAATTCATAGTTTGAAAAGAATATTTATTCCACTAGCTTTTTAATTTCTTTGATATTTGCCCCTTGTCCTATTTTTTATTCAGAAAAGAAATCCTGACTCTTGAGATACACTTATTAATTTTTATATATCAATTTTGTTTGTTTAACTTATTTACAATTATATTTTTCTTTATTATATAAAATTTTAGGTATAGCTATTTTTATGATGCCTTAATTTTTCTTATTTTTCACATCCAAACTTGACACTTTATGTTGCTCATTATTTTCAATTTAATTAATGAAAATATATTCTAAAACAAAATTAATATTTAGTTTAATCAAATTTGTTAGTTTATTAACGTCTTTTAATCATCAAACTATGCTCATGAGTCCCATGATATTTTAGCGTCTTATATTATTAATTCATAGTTTGAAAAAAGTATTTATCTTTTTTTTTTGTTTCTTTCCTCACCTCCTTCCTTTATTGGTCACTCAGGTTCTTTTATAATTTTTTATATATTGTTTTTTGTGTGTTTAACTTATTTATTATATAATTGTTTTCTTTCTTTTCTCTTGTCATAATTCATCAATAGTATCTGTTATATAAAATTTTGGGTAGAGCTATTTTTATAAATTCTATTTAAAACTTTATTATATTATAAAATAAACCTTTATTTGGAAACTTAGGTTCTGTATGTTTTATCTTAATAATTTTATCGTAAAAAAAGAATTTGAATTTGAAGTATAAAATGAATAGTTTTATTAAAAATTGATAATTTTTAAAATGTTGTCCTCTAATTGAAAGCCAACTACAAATGATTTGCGGCGGAGCCACGGAGAAGGAAAATAAACTTATGATAGGTTCTTGTATTATGAAAAAACCAACTTGTATGTACATAGTCACTTGATATTTTATTAATTTATGTTATATTTAGCTCATGCTACTGTACAATAAAGTGCTTGACATAGAAAATAAAAAAACTATATGTACACATATATAATTTATACTACAACATTCTAGTCTGTAATAAAAATAGTTGGTCGATAGAAAATTTTATACAAAAATATTTAGAAAAATGACTAACTCTTTTTAGAATTAGAATTTTTTTCTCAAGTGATATGTCAAATATGTAAAAATATCTTATTTTAAATTTATTTTTTAATAATATATTTTATTAAAATGAATGGATCCTTTGGTGAGAATATATTGTGTATCACATAATTAAAATTATTATTTATTTTAACAAAAAATAATTATCAAGATAAAAAAATATAATAATTTATCTTTTCATGCTTCCATATTTCTTTTAACTAACATCATTAAATACTATTATCTCTCCCTCATTACTTGGCATGCACACTACCCTAAATACTGTAACAATAGATATATTTGATTGGGATAAATAATGGTGTAAATTTAAATGATGTAAACATGTGTAAACTCATATATTTTGAGTAAAAAGTTTAAAGTTCTCATTCTAATTTTCTCGCCCAATATTTTTTTTTAAAACCAATAAATTTATACAAGTTTACATCATTTAGTTTATACCATCATTTATCCCTATTGATTATTTAGTAATATCAATTTAGCGTCAATCTTCACGTCAGAATAAACAAACGTTAAACTTTTGTGATCAAATCGATTGTAGTCTTTGACGGAAAATCTGTTTGTTAACTATAAAAACAATGAAGTTATTGAATATATGAAAATGAAAATTAAGATGGAGTGGTAAATAAAGGAGGTCTTCAATTCTTTATATGTTGGATTTAAGACGATATAGATTAATCAGATCTAATAATTTTGGATACTGTGAAAGATTATTAAAAACTATGTTGCATGTATTTTTAAGCATCCTATCCAATATTACATTATAAAGGTATGTTATATGAAACGATATTTGGGTTTTGTAGTTTATGGAATTCGTAAACTTGGATCCAAAAGTTACCTATAAATTAATAGGATTGAACTAAACTATGGCGTCAAGTATGGTACCGTGTGCTGGACAAACATGAAAGTTAGTAGATTTTTCGGTGTAAACTTTGTATATATAAGTTATTAATATAAATATTTCAACATTGATGATTCTCCATTATAATTATAATTTAATTTACGAAAGTCTATAAAAATTATATAAATACATAATGCATTACTTTATGAAAAGAAAAATAGAAAGAAACAAAGCATAAAGTGATTAATTTGTTAAAAGAAAT
>LTAE01006534.1:0-14316 GCA_001647135.1 Pontederia paniculata
CGAGGAGGAACAAGCAGTCGGCGGATATAGAGACAACATTCGGTCGACGACGATGGAGAGAGGGGAGGAGGAAGAGGAAATCGCGGTCGGCGGTGGCGCAGGCAGTCGACGGCAATGAAGAGAGGGGAGGAGAAAGAGGAGATCGCCACGATCCTGCAGCCGTCTTCGAAGGGAGAGAGAGAGAGGGGGGAAAGGAAAGAGAGGTAGTATGCCTAAAAGTTTCCTATTAAATCTGAACCGTCCAAGTGAAATGAATGGACAAGATTTGCAACTTATTCTGAGTGTCAAATCTACCGTTGAATTCCGATCGGACGATCCAGATGGGCTCAGCATATATACTGAATTTTGATGCTCAGCAGGTCCATTAATCCCATATATATATACGAGATATTTTATAAGTGTCACGGTCGTGATCGTAACAAATGGATCACTTTTTTAAAAGAAATTCAATTGATGTGTTTTCAGAGAGAATGATGGTGATATGATCAATCATATTGTAAAATCTAATCGATCTAGAGGATAGCGTCTAATAAAAATTGAAAATGCACTGTCTCATTACTATGAATTACCAAATAATATTAACATGACAAGTACCAAAATTATCATCTGTTAGTACAAAATGATAAAATGGCATACATTTAGAAAAGATATATCTTAACAATATAATAAAGTTATAATTATCTAACTTAAAAAAGTAAAAAACATTAAAAAAGTTATTCTAAATTTAGGATTTATTAGAATATAAGTGATTATTATTGTGGTGACTATTAAAGTCATCATTATGAGATCATCATTGGAGTGATCAAACGATAACATAAATAGGACACTTAAAAATGTTGGAATGAGGTGTTACAGAACAATAAGTATATTATAGGGAAGAAGACTGAAAATCGTTTATATAGCTATTGTTATAGCTTTGTAATGTGGAACAATGTATCGGGTGCTGTTATAAGTAGCTGAGTGATATATAGTAACTAGTGTCATAGTATAAATAGAAGGGATTGTACACTTTTTGAATAATGAAAACTAGATGAAATGTCTTCCCTCCCAATTCTTCTTCCCTCTCTCTCTTTCATATAGTAACTAGTGTCATAGCTGAGTGCATCACATTCTTCTTTGTTCTTGGTGATCCGAGAGGAGCAGCCAACTTTGGAGATCCAGATCTGGTTTTCTAAATGGTATATCAGAGTCAACTTAGAAGGTTCATATATGGTTTCTTCAGGAGAGATTAATGCATATTTCTAGTTAGATTGTTCAATCTACTTCTTCTATGTATTTATCTAAAGGATTTTTAAATCAATCACATCAGAAATATGAATCCTAGAAGTCTTGATATGGTTTTCTGAATGAGCTTTTTTTCTAGATCTTTAAATATGTCTACAAGTTCTACATCTGCGGAGACTTCTCATGATATTTCTAGTCCATTATTTTCTTAATGCCTCTGATGGACCAGGATAGATCCTAATTTCTTATCAATTGACTAATTTTAGCAATGATTCTGTGTGGAGTTCTGCATTATATAGTGCTTTGTTCTAAAAAAATAAGCATGTATTTGTGGACGGTTCTTGCACAGTAGATCAGTTTAATCAATCTTTG
Source organism: Pontederia paniculata (assembly GCA_001647135.1). NCBI lineage: Eukaryota > Viridiplantae > Streptophyta > Magnoliopsida > Commelinales > Pontederiaceae > Pontederia > Pontederia paniculata. The sequence goes on from LTAE01006534.1 coordinate 1,597, forward strand.
CATTTCCAATGGAAGAGATGCAATTCATTAGTAGTCTCTTGGATAATGAGTACAATGTCAAAAAATCTGGTCATTAATGTTACATACAAGTAGGGTGCTAAAGAGATTTCAGATGAATTGAAGGAGAGGTTCGATAAGGTGAATGGAATGAAGATATATTCTACATAGAATGAAATATACTCATTTAGTCAAGGTTCTTTGTATGTAGCAGATTATTATACAAAACTAAAGAACTTATGGGAAGATTTTGATGCCATGACTCCTCCTTTGTCCGCGTTGGATGTATTGAAGGATTACAATGCCTTCTTGTCTCAATAGAAATTATACAAGTTTTTAATGGGTTTGAATGATACTTTTACTCAAACTCGTAGTCAAATCTTGTTGATGAATCATCCACCCTCAATTAATCAGGTTTACTCTATGGTGATAGAAGAAGAACAAAGGTCTCAAAAGGGAGTTTCAGGTTCAATTGAGCAGCCGACGGTTTTAGCAAAAGGTCAATACCTGAACACAAAAACAAAGAGGGATTACAACATTATTTGTGATTACTATAAGAAACTAGGACATAAGAAGAGCCAATGTTATAAGCTGATAGGTTTTCCCCCAAATTTCAAGTTCAAGAATAAAATTCAAGGAAATGCTAATGGTGCAGTTGCTCAAGACAATTCAAGAATTCAGGAGTCTGATGAAGCTATGGCTGATTCAGGAAAACCTTCCTTATCATTTAGTTAGGAACAATATCACCACATTCTGTAAATGCTAAACAAGGATATGGAAACATCTATTTGTGGAGCTTCTGTTAATATGGCAAGTACAAAAGATGATTTATTTGATTTGACAAAAGATTTTTGGATTCTTGATACAGGGACAACTAATCATATGACTTCTTATTGAGAGTGGCTAAGTAATGTAAGTAAATTAACAAGAAAGAATTGTGTTACTTTGCCAAATGGGAATGTATCTTTGGTAACACATGTTGGATCTTATTCCTTTCAGCCAAACATACAACTCACAAATGTTTTTTATGTTCCTGATTTTAGATATAATTTAATTTCAATGGTCTCACAAATGTTTTTTATGTTCCTGATTTTAGATACAATTTAATTTCAATGGGTGAGTTAACTAAAGATATGACTTGTTCAGTTTTATTTACTTCATGTTCTATCTAATTCAGGAGTACTCTAGTAGGAAAGAGAACCATATTGGTAGAAGAAAGTGAGGACTTTATTATCTAGATAGACAAGGAGACGAGGTGAGGAGATTACAACACTAGCATGAGTTACAAAAGTTGACATTTTTTTGTAGCATCAAAGACTTGGACATTCCCCTTTAGAAAGAATATAAACTTGGATGAGGGTGATCACCATATACGAGTAATGTATCACTACTCTTAATTCTGAATCTAAAAAAAACTATGAAGCACTGTATTGTTTGTCCTTTGGCAAGATAAACAAAATTGCCTTTTGTGAATGACAACAGAAGTGATAGTGTAAAGATTTTGGATCTGTTGCACATTGACACTTAGGGTCCATATAAATATGTTACACATAATGGAAATATTTTTTTTCTCACAATAGTTGATGATCTAAGTCGTTTAACTTGGGTTTATTTATTGAATCAAAAGTCTGAATGTGTTGATGTGCTAAAATAGTTGATCATGCTGGTTGAAAATTTGTTTGATGCCAAAGTTAAAGTGGTTAGAACTAATAATGGGTCAGAGTATTTCAATCATAACAGTAAAACTTTCTTTGAAAGCAAAGGAATTTTGCACTAGAGTAGCTGCGTTTACACTCTACAACAAAATGGTTTGGTGGAAAGGAAACACAAGAATATTCTTGAAATTGCAAGAGTACTCATGTTTCAATCTAAATTGCCTATAAAATTTTGAGGAGAGAGTATGCAAACTGCAGTGCACATTATTCATAGAATTCTTTTTAAGGTTCTTGAAAATGTTTCAGCTTATGAGAAATTTTTTAAAAATTCACGAGACCTAAGTCATCTAAAAGTTTTTGGTTGTATGTGTTATATGACTGTAAGAAATGTTCTAGATAAGTTTGCTAATAGGGCCACTCCTTGTGTTTTTTTAGGCTACTCTTATGACTAAAAATAAGTTATAAAGTGATGGAATTAGAAAGTAATAAGTTTATTGTCAGTAGAGATATTAAATTCATAAAAGATGTATTTCCTTTTACTGATAAAGGTACTTTAGTATGTGATACAACTTTTGATATATTTGTTCAACCTGTTTCAGTTGAGCAGGTGCTTGTGCAACCTATAAAATTCAGATCCTACATGCATACCCACTGCGCCAGTTGATACAAGTGTTGCACAATTTTCCATTGTTTCTGAAGGGATCCTTTTTTCACAATCTGTATCATCTGATAATTTAGTTCCAGCATTACAACCTCCTATTCTTGAAAATGTTTCTCCATAAACTACAAAATTCAGCTCTCATTCTCCAGCAAATCAAATAATTAGAACTAAGAGAGTTACCAAAGCACCAACTTGGTTACAAGACTATGTTCTTTGCTCTACATGCTCTTCTTCCTTGAACAAATTGTCAATGTCTAATATGTGATTATGTTTCTTATCTTGGTTTTTCTGGAAACTGTGTCAACTTCTTACATTCTCTTTCAACAGTTTATGAGCCCTCTACTTATAAGCAAGTCTTGAAAGATAAGCATTGGGTTGATGCTATGCAGAATGAGCTACAAGCCTCGAAAGCTAAAAACATGTGAAGTAGTTGATCTGCCACATGGTAAAGTTTTAGTTAGATGCAAATGGGTGTTTAAAGTCAAATTACAGTCACAAGGAGGTTGAAAGATACAAGGCTAGACTAGTAGCAAAGGAGTATAATCAAGTTGAAGTGCGGATTATAAGGAAATGTCTCCTGTAGCCGAGTTTGTTACTATCTTATCTTTACTCATTCAGGCAGCACAACAAAATTGGCCAGTATTTCACTTAAATGTTAATAATGCCTTCTTAAATGGATAACTATTTGAAAAGGTTTATATGCAGATTCCAGAGAGACTTCAAGTTCAAGGGGAGAATACTAGGAAGGCTTGTAGATTACCAAAGTCATTATATGATTTGAAGCAAGCTTCAAGACAATGAAACTTGAAGTTTACCAAATTTCTTACATCAGTAGGTTTTTGTCAGAGTAAGAATGACTACTCACTCTTCATTAAGTCTATTAATGGACTCTTTGTAGCTCTCTTAGTGTATGTAGATAACATACTAATTACATGCAATATTTTAATTCTTATACAAGAAGCTAAAGACGCTCTGTAACATAAATTAAAAATAAAGGATCTTGGAGAAATGAAGTGTTTTTTTCTAGGTATCGAAGTTATCATATCAAAGAAAGGTATTATGTTAAATCAAAGGAAGTATGTGATGGAGTTGATTACATAAGCTAGCTTAGGGGCTTCAAGACTAACAATGACTCCTTTAGAACAACATTTAAAACTTACCACTTATGAACATGGTCCACAAATGAAAGCTTCAAGCAAAAAGAAAATTACTGATAAGTTACTACAAAATCTAGAAAGATTCCAAAGAATAATTGGTAAGCTTATATATGTGACACAAACTAGGCCAGATATAACCTATGCATTGAGGCATCTAAGTTAGTTCATGCATTGTCCAAAAAACTCACATTTAGAAGACACATAAAAAATTATTCGCTATCTTAAGCAAACACTTGGAAAAAGTTTGTTTTTTCGGTAGAAAATAATACGAGAGTATTTGCCTTTTGTGATGCTAATTGTGCTTCATGAGCGTTTACTCGGTGTTCAGTTTCAACCTTTAGTGTCATGAAAATCAAAGAAACATAACACCATGTCAAGATCATCGGCGGAGTCAGAATATAGAAGCTTGTCTTTAGTGATTGCAGAAATTATTTGGTTGGATCGACTTTTTACAAAGCTGCAACTTCCTTTTAAAAGGCCAATTTCTATCTAACGTGATAGTAAAGCAGCAATTCAGATCGCTAAGAATCCAATTTTTCACAAAGAAACTAAACATATTGAAGTGGATTGCCATTTCATATGGGATTGTGCTATACAAAATCTGACCATGTTATAGCATGTTTCGACCAAGGATCAGTTTGCGGATCTTTTGACGAAGGCGCTTAGCAAGCAACAACACAATCATCTCATGTCCAAGCTGGGGCTAATCAATTTATTTCAACATCCAGCTTGAGGGGGAGTGTTGGAATGAGGTGTTACAAAACAATAAGTAGAATGTAAGAAAGATGACTGAAAACCGTTAATACAGTTATTGTTATAACTTTATAACGTGGAACAATGTATTGGGTGTCGTTATAAATAGCTGAGCAATATATAGTAATTGGTGTCATAGTATAAATAGAAGGGGTTGTACATTTTTTTAGTTAATGAAAACTAGATGAAATGTCTTCCCTCCCAATTCTTCTTTCGTCTCTCTTTCATATAGTTCTTGGTGTTCTTATTTTACAGCTCGTTCTCTACATCGCATTGGATATGGATCGCATTCTTCCTTGTTCTTGGTGATCGGAGGGAGCAACCAACTAAAAGTGTTCCAATCCGTTGTTCGAAACTTTCCTCTCTTTCTCTCACCTCTTCACCTCACCTCAGGATTATTGTGAAAATAAAAAAAAGGTAAACCATGAGACAAAACATATCATGGTTGGGCTCTTTTGACCTTGGTCAATCCCATGTGATTGGAAGTTTATTATTTGTAGTAACCTCTCGAATATTTAAAATATCATCGTGAATTGCTTTTACATCTTTTTTAATCTTAAATTCAACTATTCATAATTTAATAAACTTATAAATATCGAAAACTTATGGTAAATATTCAATCCATTTACAAAACTATTTGGATACTCTCTTTATTGATATGGTTAGAATGTCAATCGTAAAAGATAGTCCATAAATGAGAAATGTACAAAATATTTAGGCAACCGATCATGAATTTAATTTGGTATTGGACTTTCTCCATTTATTGTCAATAATTTTATACATAGAAAAAAAGTTAGAGAGTATCAATTTAGTTGAATAATTAGAGAAGCATAATTAAGTAAAATTCAAGAGATGGTCGGGTAATAGATTTAAGCTTCCAGAGATTTCTTTCGGTCCTTCCTCTTTCTCAACTTTTTATTCTTTTTTGTTTTCTTGGATGTGCCGCCAGAGTATTTTTGATGTGCTAAAGTGGAGGTTATCTTGCGGAGGAGAGACTCCACCTGTGCCCTCTCGAGCATCTTTAAAAAGATCCGCACACAACATCCAAGATTGTTATGATCGAAATCTTAATTAGGATCGTAAGAATATTACAACATCAACGATCGGATAAAGTTTGTGAAATTGTGTGAAAGATCTTATAAAGATTGTAAAAATCTTATGAATGAAATCTTAGGATCATTAGAGGATTTAATATAAGAAGAACGTAAATTAAATCGAAAAAGATCGAGATCTTGACAATCTTGATGACAATAATTAAGATTTAAGAGGATAATTAGGGCCTTTAATAATAATTTAATATGTAGCTACAAGCGGATACCACAATAGTTAAGAGTCTCCCTTATGGAGTTATTATAAAAAAATAGTTTTTAAATGTCATCTTAATAAAATAAGGGAACAAATAATCAATTTAAATAAAAGTATCAAAATCATTGTTTGTCGGGTTGAAAAGAATAGAGAAGCAAATATTGAAAATAAAATATAAATTATCTTATTTAAATATTAAGTAAAATTTTTATGTGGGAGGAGAAAATGGTATATAGGGATAAATGTTCAATAGGATAGGATAAGGAGAGTAAATGTTTAATTTTGTAGTCATTTTAAACTTTATTTTAAAAAAATATATTTATTCCAACGATCAAATAAAATTTTGACTCAATCAAAACTTTATACACTATACAAATCTTAAAATTTTGATGTGCCAAACACGGTCATTAACTCAAATAACTTTTTAAAGTACATATCTAAACTAAAAATGTATTGCATATATATATATGTATGTATGTATGTGTGTGTGATATCCGTACGAGATATTTTATATGTCATTATCGTGATCGTAACAAATGGATCATTTTTAAAAAAAAAAATTCAATTGACGTGTTTTCGAAGAGAATGGTGGTGATATGATCAATCATGTTGTAAAAATTAATCGATCTAGAGGATGGCATCTAATAAAGATGGAAAATGGAGTGTCTCATTACTATGAATTACCAAATAATATTAACGTGGCAACTGCCAAAATTATCCTCTGTTAGTACGTGATAAAATGTCATACATTTAGAAAAGAATTGTCTTAACAATATAATAAAGTTATAATTATCTAATTTAAAAAAGTAAAGAACGTTAAAAAAATATTCTAAATTTAGGATTTATTAGAATATAACTGATTGTTATTGCGTTAATGTTAAAGTCATCATTACGAGATCATCATTGGAGTAATCAAATGATAAAAGAAATAGTACACTTAAATGTTGGAATGAGGTGTTACAGAACAATAAGTAGATTATAAGGAAGAAGATTGAAAATCGTTAATACAATTATTGCTATAGCTTTGTAATGTGGAACAATGTATCGTGTTGTTATAAGTAGCTGAACGATATATAGTAATTGATGTCATAATATAAACAGAAGGGGTTGTTCATTTTTTGAATTAATGAAAACCAGATGAATGTCTTCCCTCCCAATTCTTCTTCCATGTCCCTCTTTCATATAGTTCTTCGTGTTATTATTCTACAAATCGTTCTTTGCATCGCATTCTTCCTTGTTCTTGTTGATTGAAGAGAAGCAACCAACTTCGGAGATCCAGGTCTAGTTTTCAACATGGTATTAGAGTCAGCTTAGAAGGTTCATATCTGGTTTTCTTCAGGAGAGATTAATGCATACTTCTGGTTAGATTTTTCAATCTACTTCTTCTATGTATTGATCTAAAGGTCTTTTTAGATCAATCAATTCAGAAACATGAATCTTAGAAGTCTTGATATGGTTTTTTGAATAATTTGGTTTTCTGAATGAGCTTTTTTCTAGATCTTTAAATATGTCTACAAGTTATACATCTGCGGTGGCTTCTCTTGATATTTCTAGTCCATTATTTCTTAATGCCTCTGATGGACTAGGACACATCCTAATTTCTTATCAATTGATTGATTCTAGAAATTATTTTGTGTGGAGTTCTGCATTATATAATGCTTTGTTCTAAAAAAACAAACATGGATTTTTGGACGGTTCTTGCACATTAGATCAATTTGATCAATCTTTGCATTTCCAACGAAAGAGATGCAATTCATTAGTAGTCTCTTGGATAACGAGTACAATGTCAAAAATCTGGTCAGTAATGTTACATACAAGTAGGGTGCTAAAGAGATTTGGGATGAATTGAAGGAGAGGTTTGATAAGGTGAATGGAATGAAGATATATTCTACACAGAATGAAATATACTCTTTTATCAAGGTTTTTTTGTCTGTAGCATATTATTATACAAAACTACAGAACTTGTGGGAAGACTTTGATGCCATGACTCCTCCTTTCTCTGCATTGGATATATTGAAGGATTGCAGTGCCTTCTTGTCTCAATAGAAATTATACAAGTTTTTAATGGGTTTGAATGATACTTTTAGTCAAGCTCATAGTCAAATCTTGCTGATGAATCATTCACCCTCAATTAATCAGGTGTACTCTATGGTGATAGAAGAAGAACAAAGGTCTCAGAAGGGAGTTTCAAGTTCAATTGAGCACCCGACTTTTTTTAACAAAAGGTCAATAGCAGAACAAAAAACAAAGAGGGATTACCACATTATTTGTGATTACTACAAGAAGTTAGAGCATAAGAAGAGCCAATGTTATAAGCTGATAGGTTTTCCCCCAGATTTCAAGTTCAAGAATAAAATTCAAGTAAATGGCAATGGCGCAGTTGCTCAAGTCAATTCAGGAATTTAGGAGTCTGATAAAGCTATGGCTTATTCAGGAAAACCTTCCTTATCATTTACTGAGGAACGATATCACCATATTCTGCAACTGTTAAACAAGGATATGCAGCATCGAGTGGAGCTTCTATTAATATAGCATGTACAAAAGATGATTTATTTGATTTGACAAAAAGACAAAAAGATTTTTAGATTCTTGATACAGGGGCAACCAATTATATGACTTCTCATTTAGAGTGGCTAAGTAATGTAAGAAAATTAACAAGAAAGAACTGTGTTACTTTGTCAAATGGGAATGTATCTTTGGTAACACATATTGGATCTTATTCCTTTCAGCCAAACATACAACTCACAAATGTTTTTTATGTTCCTGGTTTTAGATACAATTTAACTTCAATGGGTTAGTTAACTGAAGATATGACTTGTTCTGTTTTATTTACTTCAATTTTTTTGTAATTTAAGAGTAATCTAGTGTGAAAGAGAACCGGTTTGGTAGAAGAAAGGGATGACTTTATTATCTAGATAGACAAGGAGACGATGTGAGGAGATTACTACACTGGCATGAGTTACAAGAGCTGATATTTTTTTGTGGCATCAAAGACTTGGATATTCTCCTTTAGAAAGAATATAATGTATCACTACTTTTAGTTCCGAATCTAAAAAAACTATAAATCACAATATTATTTGTCCTTTGGCAAGACAAACAAAATGTTCTTTTGTGAGTCAGAACAGAAGTGATAGTATAAAGATTTTAGATCTGTTGCATATTGACACTTAGGGTCGATATAAATCTGTTACACATAATGGAAATTATTTAACTTGAGTTTATTTATTGAAACAAAAGTATGAATGTGTTGATGTGCTCGAACAATTGATCATGTTGGTTGAAAATTTGTTTGATGTCAAAGTTAAAGTGGTTAGAACTAATAATGGGCTAGAGTATTTCAATCATAATAGTAAAACTTTTTTTGAAAGCAAAGAAATTTTGCACCAGAGTAGTTGCATTTACACTCCACAACAAAATGGTTTGGTGGAAAGAAAATACAAGCATATTCTTGAAATTGCAAGAGCACTCATGATTCAATCAAAATTGCCTATAAAATTTTGAGGAGAGAGTATACAAACTGCAGTGCACATTATTAATAGAATTCTTTTTAAGGTTCTTGGAACACTGCACATTATTAATAGAATTCTTTTTAAGGTTCTTGGAAATGTTTCAGTTTATGAGAAATTTTTTTAAAAAGAATCACGAGACCTACGTCATCTAAAAGTTTTTGGTTGTATGTGTTATATGACTCTAAAGAATGTTCTAGATAAGTTTGCTAAGAGGGCCACTCCTTGTGTTTTTTGGCTACTCTTATGACTCAAAAAATTTTATAAAGTGATGGAATTAGAAAGCAATAAGTTTGTTGTATGTAGAGATATTAAATTCATAGATGTATTTCCTTTTACTGATAAAGGTACTTTAGTATATGATACAACGTCTAATATATTTGTTCAACTTGTTTCAGTTGAGCAGGTGCTTGTGCAACCTATAAATTCAGATCCTACATGCATACCCACTGCGCCAGTTGATACAAGTGTTGCACAACCTTCCATTGTTTCTGAATGGGTTCTTTTTCACAATATGTATCATCTGATAATTTAGTTCTAGCATTACAACATTCTGTTCTTGAGAATGTTTTTCCATAAACTACAGAATTCAACTCTCATTCTCCAGCAAATTAAATAATTAGAACTAAGAGAGTTACCAAACCACCAACTTGGTTACAAGACTATGCTCTTTTCTCTACACACTCTTCTTCCTTGAACAAATAACAATATCCAATATCCAAAGGAAGTATGTAATGGAGTTGATTACAGAAGCTAGCTTAGGGGCTTCAAGACCAGCAGTGACTCCTTTAGAACATAATTTAAAGCTTACCACTTATGAATATGATCAACAAATGAAAACTTAAAGAAAGGAGAAAATTACTGATAAGTTACTACAAAATCTAGAAAGATTCCAAAGAATAATTGGTAGGCTTATATATGTGACACAAACTAGGCCAGATATAACCTATGTAGTGAGGCATCTAAGTTAGTTCATGCATTGTACAAAAAAGTCACATTTAGAAGCCGCATACAATATTATTCGCTATCTTAAGCAAGCACCTGGAAAAGGTTTTTTTTTCTGGCAACAAACAATACAAGAGTATTTCCTTTTGCGATGCTAACTATGCTTCATGTGTGTTTACTCAGCATTCAATTTTAGCCTTTTGCATTAAAGTTGGAGATTCTTTAGTGTCATGAAAATCAAAGAAATAGAACACCATGTTACGATCATTGGCAGAGTCAGAATATAGAAGCTTGTCTTTAGTGATTGCAGAAATTATTTGGTTGGATCGACTTTTTACAGAGTTGTAATTTCCTTTTAAAGGCCGATTTCTATCTAGCGTGATAGTAAAGCAGTGATTCAGATAGCAGAGAATCCAATTTTTCACAAAAAAAACCTAAACATATTGAAGTGGATTGCCATTTCATTCGGGATCGTGCTATAGAAAATATGATCAAGTTAGAACATATTTCGACCAAGGATGAGTTTGCGGATCTTTTGACGAAGGCACTTAGCAAGCAGCAACACAATCATCTCATGTCCAAGCTGGGGCTAATCAGTTTATTTTACCTCCAACTTAGCTTGAGGGGGAATATTGGAATGAGGTGTTACAAAATAATAAGTAGAATGTAAGAAAGATTATTGAAAACCATTAATACAATTATTGTTATAACTTTATAACGTGGAACAATGTATCGAGTGTTGTTATAAATAGCTGAGCGATATATAGTAATTGGTGTCATAGTATAAATAAAAGGGGTTGTACATCTTTTGAATTAATGAAAACTAAATGAAATGTCTTTTCTACCAATTTTTCTTTCGTCTCTCTCTTTCATATAGTTCTTGGTGTTCTTATTTTACAGATAATTCTCTGCATCGCATCATCGGATCTGCATTGCGTTCTTTCTTGTTCTTGGTGATCGGAGGGAGACCAACTTTGGAGATCCAGATATTATTTTCTACAAAAAAAAGTGTTCAAATCCGTTATTCGAAACTTTCTTCTCTTTCTCTCATCTCTTCACCTCACCTCTCCTCAGGATTCTTGTGAAAAACTAAAAAAAGGTAAATCGTGAGATAAAAAATATCATAGTTGAGCTCTTTTGACCTTGGTCAACCCCATGCGATTGAAAGTTTATTATTTGTAGTAACCTCTGGAATATTTAAAATATCATCGTGAATTACTTTTACATCTTTTTTAATCTTAAATTTAACTATTCATAATTTAATAACCTTATGAATATAAAAAACTTATGGTAAATATTCAATCACCCACTAGCGAAACTATTTAGAGACTCTCTTTATTGATATGGTTAGATAGCCAATCATAAAAGTAGTCCAAAAATAAGGAGAAAAAAGTTCGAATAGAAAAAGAAAAATGTACAAAATATTTAAGCAACTGATCATGAATTTAATTTGGTATTGGACAGTCTCCATTTATTGTCAATAATTTTATACATCGAAAAAAATTAGAGAGTATCAATTTATTGTGAATAATTTGAGAAGCATAATTAAGTAAAATTCAATAGATAGTCGGGTGTTAGATTAAATTTCAAGAGATTTCTTTCAGGAGAAATGCTAAATCCTCCTAACCAATCCTCCTAACCAATCCTCCTTACCATCCTCCTAATACTCACATGTTAAAAAAACCCAATAAACTTAATAAAATTACAAGTGTTGCCATTGTGAGAGGGTAGGAGGAAAATTAGGAGGATGGTTAGGAGGATTTAGCATTTCTCTTCTTTCAGTCCTTCCTCTTTCTCAACTTTTATTCTGTTTTGTTTTGTTGGATGTGTCACAGAGTATTTTTTTATGTGCTAAGGTGGAGGTCATCTTGAGGAGGAGAGACTCCACCTGTGCTCTTTGGAGCATCTTTAAAAAGATTCACGCACAACAGCTAAGATGGTTAAAATCGAAATCTTAGTTAGGATCATAAGAAGATTACAACATCGACGATTGGATAAAGATTATGAGATTGTGTGAAAAATCTTGTGAAGTCTTATGAATAAAATTTTAGATTCAATAGAGGATTTAATATAAGAAGAACGTAAAATAAATAAAAAAGGATCGAGATATTAATAATTTTAATAATAACAATTAAGAAGATAATTAAGGGTTTTAATAATACCACAATAGTTAAGAGTCTCCCTTACTGAGTTATCACAACATCCATTTGTTTAAATGGACTATTTATAAAGTTAAGGGGAACTATATTTTTTTTTTGTCTCGTCTAATGCTGAAATATAAATTTATAATTTTCAATTCTTAGATTTGTTTTGATTTAACACCTTATGTCCTAAGTTTTATTTTAAATTCTCTTGAGTTATCTTTCTAATTATAAAATATCTATCGTATCCTTACTCTTTTATTACAACAAAAAAATTATAAAAAAATAATTAATGAGAGTATTTATTAATAAATAAAAATATTATGCTCATGTTGTTTTTTTATTCTTTTTTATTCATATATTAATAAAGTAAAGATATAATTGACTTTTAATAATTACTAAATAATCAATTAACAAAACTTAAGATGTAAATGAATGAAAGGACTTAAGTGTTGATTTGTGTAAGTTTAGAGATCAAAATTTATAAATTTATAGTTTATCATTAGATATGAAGAAAACTTATGTTATATTATTGTTACAAAAAATAACTAAAAGTAAAGAGAGAGAGAGAGAGAGAGAGAGAGAGAGAGAGAGAGAGAG